>DF360182.1:49940-61122 GCA_000787875.1 Solanum virginianum | reverse complement strand
AACCTTAGAGCTCAATGGAAGCATAAGTTGGATCGGGTTTGCATTTGGAGTAGTTTGGAGAAGTATTTGAGGTATATAAAGCATCTTCTTTCTTTTGGCATGATTTAGTTAAACATATATTATGTTATGAACCTCAAAGGAATTTATTCTTGCATTTCGGGCTAATGTGTGATTTATATTAGCTCTTTGGCATCCTTATGATACTTGGTAAAAATCTAAACTCCTATGTCCTTGGAATTTACAAACTTGTAAGAATATGCAACATTTGAGAAGTTTTGGAAGAACTTATGCTTTATTGGTTTGAAAACAATAAAGGTCCATAACTTTTGATAGGAAGCCCGGATTGCCTTGAAAGCCGTTTTGAAATGCTTGGTAGTAGTTTGCATGATCTAGGACAAGTATGTTCCTCCTAATTTGGGCTAGTTCAGATTTCCAATACTCATCATTTGAATTTGTGATACAGATTGTATGCCTTATGATATGCTCCGATGTTGTGTTGTGCTGGAGGGTGGGTACAAGGATGGCGACACGTAACACCTTACTCACTTTCTGTGTTATGATATGTGACCGATGGGTACAGGGACGGCGATACATAGCGCCTGGCTCATCGATGGGGTGAGTACAGGGACGGCGATATATAGCGCCTGGCTCACTTGTTTGTTATGTTGTGTTGGGTGGGTACAGGGACGGCGATACGTAGTGCCCGACTCGCTCACGTGGGTACAGGGACGGCGATATGTAGCGTCTGGCTCACTTGTATGGTTTGCTATGTTTGGAGTGAGTACAGGGACGGTGACACGTAGCGTCTGGCTCACTTATGCTATCTCTGAATGTGGTACGTGATGTGTGAGTTCAGGGACGGCGACACGTAATGCCTGACTCACTTATCCTATGTTTGATATGTGAACTTTTGATATTGTGCAGTGCTATGGCACCGTAGATTTGTAGGTATGATTTGCAAACTAGGATAAATAATTTATATTTTTGGAAAGGAGGCATTTTGATATTTTAGTTATGTATTTGGTATATTGGGGGGTAAGCATTTTGGTACTTTGGATATGCATCAGCTTATTGTAATTTTGCTTCAGTTATTACTCTGATTTATATACTGTACATTTCGCTTTACATATTCGATATATATTCGTACTGACCCCCTTTTCTTCGGGGGCTGCGTTTCATGCCCGCAGGTATCGACGTATAGATTAGTGATCCTCCAGCGTAGGGTTCCTACCTGTTGTCTGAAGAGCTCCTCTTGCTTCGGAGCCTACATTTGGTATATACATTTGATTATTATGTTGCATCTACGTTATTCGAGGGTACGACGGGGCCCTGTCTCGTCCTATGATTCTGTTTGTTTGGTTAGAGGTCTTTGGACGTCTGTGTATGTGGGATGTGCCCATTTTGTATGACTAGACATGTATAATATGTATGTTGGGTGGTTTTAACTGCCGTGATGGCCTTGTCGGCCCGTATGTGTATATATATTATTCTGCTGGGATTTTTCTATTGTAGGGTTATTTGGGATAGTATCTAAAACAAAAGAAACTCTGTCGAAATTTCTGTAAAAATAATTTATCTGTTTGCAATATGACTTGCAGGGTTATTTGGGATAGTGTGCAAAACAAAGGAAACTCTGTCAAAATTTCTGTATAAATAATCTATCTGCTTGCAATTTGATTTTGTGTTTGAGTGCCCGATCCGGGCACTAGTCACGGCCCGCGGGGTTGGGTCGTGACAACTTCCTTCTTGCATTATTGCTGAAAGTGATTCTTGGGCTTAACATGGAGCAGGTATGATTCTTTCTTTCCTCCCTTCTTTTTGTGCTAATTATGTTTTAACAGCCGTCTTCTCCTCATTTCCAGTTGCTTGGCTTGAGTGCTTCTTTTGACCATAACGAGTATGCTTCTTTGTCAGGTTTCCCAATCCCCTTGACATGAAGCCCCTTTTAGTCTGATGGCCATGTTTTGTGGATCTGCTATCTGTATTTTTGTATGTAGCAGTCATTTTGCCTTGTGAATAGCACAATGTGTATATAAACTCTAGCTCCTGTGTATAAGGGACTGCACTAACCATACTTTAATTAAGCTGCACTTTAGTTTGCCTTGTTCTTACTCTAAGACTTGGAATCTGCGGTTTATTGATGTTGATTAATTGACAACCTTCCCTTGTTAGTTGATTGAATGTGTTATAGACTACAGTTTTTCCTTCCTTTGCTACTGTGTTTGCTAGATGATCAGCCAACTAATTTCCTTCCTAAAAAATGTGTTGGACTGAAATTTGTTGTTTAACTAGCTGTAGCTTAATTTACTCAATATTTTCTACTATTTCCCATGGACTTCCCCACATCCCCTTAAGAATTTGTACCATTATGAGTGAATCTGTCTCCTAGATTTTCTATACCTGTGTGTCCCTCTTACAGAATCTTACTACTTCTAGTATAGTCCTAACTTCTGCCTGGATATTTGACATTTATTCCAGCACTCCTGCCTGGGCATAACACAGATTATCTTGATGGTTTCTAATGTAGAAACCATAAGAACTATGCCTAGAATTCCCCTTGCTTGCTCTATTCGTATTAAATTTCTGATAGCCTAGGGGTGGCATCTCCCATTTAACTATATGATGGAATAGTTTGGGTTTGTACTGTTCTAATTGACTTAGGAGATCTCCCTATTTATACCCCATTACCCTTAGTCTACGATATAAATTCTCTACCATGTAGTGTATTTTTACCTAGATGTTGTGTATCATTGTCTCCAAGGAAAATCCCCTTCATGTTTTCTACTATTTCTCCTCTTCCATAACTCTCAACAAATCATTGGTGGGATAGCTTTATGCACCTGTTGTAACCTAGTTGACTCTGCTCCATGCCACCATCTCCTTATCAATATTTGGGGTTGTATTCCATCAACCTTTATTCCTGCAAACCAACAAAGTATTTCTATAGGTTTGTGCTATTAGAGATGTGAATAAGGGGTGTTACATAGTTTTTTGTGTCTGCCCCTCACAACACCAACATCTAGACACTAAACTGATTCTCATCATCTGTAAATTATCATCTATAGGAATTCTTTCTTTCCAGGCTTCCAAAAGAAAAAATTAACCTTAAAAGGTAACCCTTGGTGCCACAACAATTTCCTTACTTCCCATTGCTTGTTTTAAGTTCTCATTAGTTCCCAAGCAGATTTAACTATAAAGACTCTGTTGAGCTTAATAGAGTTTTGATGATGGACAAAGGACAATGAAACATGTTGATACATCAGGTCCTTCATTACACTGTCACAGAGAGGAGAAGACACGATACCACAAGATGCGGAATAGATAAATCTACTGGTAGATAAGATCATAACACTAAAGTAGGAAGATGGTTCAACAATCACATGTGTAGCAAAGAGTTAGTGCTAAGAAGGAGTTTTAATAAATAAATAACTCTACTGCAACAAGAAGTGGTACATCTGAGGAGTCTAACTGGAAGTAGAACTCTTTGAGAAGGAGTTCTAATAAATAAAGAACTCTACTGCAACAAGGTGGATATCTAACGAGTCTAATTGGAAGTAGAACTCTTTGAGAAAATGATAAAATAGCAGAGAAGACAAAAGAATGCATCGAGACAAAAAAAGCAAAAAATACAATTGTGAGAATTAGAGTCTTGATCATTGAAGAAACACCTGCCAAATTTGTTTCTTCATTAAGTTGAGTCTAGGAAGTTCTTTCCTTTTCATTGAGTGTTAATGTATTCCTAAATTCAGTAATCTATAAACTGAAGTTAGGAAAAGTCTTCAAGTTGAGGGCAACTCGAAGGCTAAGGGAACATAAACCTTGGAAGGTTTGTGTGTTTTGTTAGGATTAGTTGAAGTTCGCTGTTTCATAGAACACTAGGAACTTGTAATCCTTTTTTGTTGAGGCTCAGGTTGTTTTAGTGAAGTTGGAGAAAATTCCTGTAGAGGTACATATCGTGGTTTTTCACCTTTTGTGAGTCGGGTATTTCCACCTAAAAATTTTGTGTTCTCATATGTTTTTACTTTTTGAAAATACATTTGCAAACTTGGTTCTTCGATTAGGCAAATTCATAGGTTGTGCAAATCTAAAAATTGGTATCAGAGAGGGTGTTCTTATTAAAGGCTAATACCTAAGAATTGATCATAATGAACACTGCACCACCTGTTGGACATGGGGAAGGACAATCGTCTGTGAGGCCACCACTCTTCAATGGAACTCATTTTGGTTGGTGGAAGGCTAGGATGAAAGATTTCATCCAAGGAGAGGATTATGAACTCTGGGATAGGATCATTGTGGGACCAACTATTCTAATGAAAACTGTGGAAGGTAAACAAGTTCCAAAAGAAAGAAGGGAGTTCACTGCTAATGACCTTGTGGCACTAAGGAAAAATGCTAAAGCCAAAAATATTTTGATTTATGGACTAGGACCAGATGAGTATAACAAGATATCAAACAGCATTACTGCTAAGCAAATCTGGATGCTTTGACTATTGCACATGAAAGAACTGCTCAGGTTAGGATGTTGAGAGTCATCATGTTATTCATTAAATATGAAACCTTCAAGATGAAGGAAAATGTGTCTCTACAGGACATGATGGCAAGACTCATAATTCTCATCAATGAACTGGCATCCTTGGGCAAGGTTCTAACTACTGAGGAACAAGTAGACAAAGTTCTAAGGATTTTACCCAAAGCCAAATAGGATTAAAAGTTACTGCCATCAGGGAAGCTAAGGACATTGAAACCATGACCCTAAATGAATTGGTTGGAAATCTCAGGACTTATGAGATGAATATGGAAGATCATAAGAAAGAAACAACAGTGGATGAGAAATCACTAGCATTAAAAGTAGCTTCTGATGATGAGGGGTCAGATCTAGATGAGGATCAGATAGCCTTTTAGCAAAGAATTTCAAGAAATTTCTCAAGAAAGGGAAAGGGAAAGACAAGAGAAAAACAGGTAGCCAAAAGTGGTCCGATGACTCAGGAAGTAGAAAATGGTCTGATGATAAGAGCCAATCAGAATGCTATAAGTGTGAAAAAATGGATCATCACATCACACATTGTCTACAATGGGAAATTGAGTGGAAAAAGAAAAGAGCTGAGAAAGAAATGAAGGATGAAGCTATTAAGCAAAAAGAGAAAGATGAATATGCTATAATGGCTGCTTGGGGCTCCAAAATTGAGGATTAAGACATTGAAAATATAGATGAAATAGCATTCATGGCTGCTGAGGATTCTGACCTTTAAAATGATAATAAATCTGATGTATGTATTCTTGAAGTCAAAGAAAAGTTGTATCTCTTTTAAAAAAAAAAGCTAATCTTGCTAATGAATGGATTGATAGATGAGTTTCAAGAGATAGATAATGAAAAGGATCAATGGATTAAGAATTTTTCAGATCAAAAATTTAAAAGTCTTAAGGTCAAAAACTGCCTGAAGGAAGCTACCAAAGAAAATCACAAGTTGAAGAAATAAGTTGTAAAGCTTGATTCACTTGTGCTGAACTTAAATCTGAGATTCTGAAACTAACTGTTGTTGAAAAAGAAAGGAATGTAATGAGTGAAACATATCATAAAGTTGAGATTGAATTGAAAGAATGTAAAATTAATTTTTTTAGTGAGAAAGAAAAGGTTAAAAAATTGACTTAGGAAATTTTCACCCTAAAATTGGATCTAGAAAAGGGCAAATAGGTGGACACAATCTTCAAGAATAGTAAATCACCTAGGAAGCAGGAGTCATAATGAGAAAGCTGGAATAGGATTCTATCAGGAGAATGTCATCACTACTGACCTGTA
The DNA here is from genome assembly GCA_000787875.1 of Solanum virginianum. Lineage (NCBI taxonomy): Eukaryota > Viridiplantae > Streptophyta > Magnoliopsida > Solanales > Solanaceae > Solanum > Solanum virginianum. The sequence goes on along the minus strand of DF360182.1, from coordinate 55,325 downwards.
CTACCTCTGTGGGAAAATTGGTCATCTAACTACTGAGTGTCCAATCACAAATAATGTCAGAAAAAGGAACACTAGTCATCTGTACAAAAAGTGGCCTAAGAATGATAAAAGAAACAGGTCAAGGAACATATTACCAAGTTGGGCAAGAAGAGATCTCATTCATTATTTTTATAACAAGAAAGGAACCAAGCTAGTCTGAGTTCCTTAAAACTAACCCCTGACTTGTTTTGCAAGCTGCAGTGAAAGGAAGTAAGCATTGGTACATGAATAGTGCTTACTCAAGCCATATGACTGGAGACAAACTCAAGTTCCTTTCACTTGCACCTATGGAAGGAGGAAAATTTCCTTCGAAGATGGGAAAAATGATACTATTGTTAGAGTTGGAAAGATTGGAAGAAATGAATCAAGGGCCTTAGAAGAGGTCTACCATGTGGATGGATTGAAGCATAACTTGTTGAGTATATCTCAATTGTGTGATAGAGGTACGTAGTTGAAATGCTTGAGTGCTATTGCTAATGATTCTTTACTTTGGTACAAAAGACTTGGACATGAAGTTTAAAGCAACTAAATACTCTGAAGTCAAGGACATGGTTATACGGCTACATAAAACTAAGTTCAAATATAATAAAGTATGTTATGCATGTGTAAGGGAGAAGCAAGTAACATCATCTTTCAAGTCAAATAACCACTACCAGGTGTCTGGAATTGGTTCACATTAACCTATATAGGCCCATGAGGGTAAATGGCAGGGGTGAATATGAGCTGGATCACAGGACAGAGCAACAAGCAATGCTACCTGGTTCGTCTACAGGATAATCGGAGAGCTCACAGTTAAGGGGAACTATAGGTTTTGAAACTCAGTACACTGATTCGGGATATGCCCAATCAGAATTTGTAGAAGTTGAACAAACTCAAGAATTTACCAAGTTGATGAATGGAGAATTTGATATCAACATGATGGGGAACTAAAGAGGATCTTTAGGTATCCCAAGGGAACTTCAGAATTGGAACTTTATTACTCTAAAGGTTGTAGTTTCAACCTTGTAGGGTATATTAATGCTGACTATGCTGGTTATTTAGTGGACATAAATGGTAATTCAGGTATTACTCACTTCCTTGGAACATGTTTGATTTCCTAGTCTACTAAGAAATAGAATTTTGTAGCCTTGTCAACTGTTGAGGCTGAATATGTAGCAACTGGATCATGTTGTGCTCAGTTACTTTAGATTAAGCAACAATTGCTAGATTTTGGTATAGATATTGATTGTGTTCTCATTTTGTGTTATAACACCAGTGCTATTAATATTGCAAAAAACCTTGTTCAGCATAAAAGAACCAAACATATTGACATAAAACACCATTTTCTTCGTGATAATTTAGAAAAAGGTCTTGTCTCAATAATGTTTTGTTCTATTGAGAATCAAATTGTTGACATCTTTCCTAAAGCACTAAGTAGAGAACACTTTAGAAAAATCAAATTAGACTTGGGAATGATTAAGATTGCATAAACTCCCCTCAATGATTGGCTAGAAAATCTGGTTTTTGTACTAATATTTAAAATGAGTTCTCATTTCAATTCTCACATATGGTGTATACCAAAATCTAGAAAAATGGACTAAGTTTACATTGATGTGTATTAATGTGCAGGTTATGAGCTCAATTGCAGAGGCTAAGGAAAAGCTAAAAATAAATCAGGCAATAATTGTGTTGTGTCTAACATAGTCATTGATAAATGAATCAGGTACCCTAACCTGTTCCTTCTCTTCCCAAATTCATGATCCTTTTTCTCACCTAAAACCCATATGTCCGTTCTTACTTCATTCCCTTACAAAAGTGCTCCCTTATCTGAGGCCATGTCATTACGGGGTTTAGTGGGTCTAATGTGGAAATTCTCTAACATGAAAATTCTCTAATATGAAAATTCTTTTATCTAAGTTAGAGTTTTAGGACTGATCTGACTTGTTTTTTCTTGGGTGATACTCAGAGAAAATTTGCTAAACTTGAGATGCATGAATTTTATGGGAGGGAGTTAGTGTGATTTTGTATTCATCACTACTGTTTGAGGAAAATCCATTCTTCTTGGTACTCAGGATACTGTGAGAATTTTGAGGGTTCCTAATGAGGGTTGGAATCACTATGTTAGCCATGAATGGCCTCCCCTAGATAACTTGGCCACCGCTCTAGAAACTTCAAGAAAGTTCTCAGGTCGTCCTACCTTGGCTCAGCATAAGCATGTCAGAGAAATATCCTCTCTTTATAGGTTGCATTTTGATAAGTTCTACAAGGTCCACATTTCTCAAAAGGAAAGAAGGTTTAAGGCCAGTTTCTTGGATCTGACTTTGATGGAACTGTTAGATACAAAAGTTTCTATCAATCTACCTAGCCTAGTTCTTAAACATATGCAGTGTGTCCTTATCCATGATAAAAATGGGCATACCCTCCATATGGCTAGTGGCTGTGTCAGCTCTTTAAGGCATATTTTGTTCCTGTTCAAGTTTAGACCATGCAAATGACTAAGGATGTGCTTGGACAGATAAACCACACTGCTCTACCTATTTCTATGCAGCATACTGGCACCTCTCTTCATAAACTTCCATTTGCTTTGGATGCCAAGACTGCAAAATTAGCAATCGCATATCAGTAGTTTGCACAAGAGCGAAGTAGCCTGCTTTCCCGGATCTCTGACCTAGAGGAGACTCTGCACAAGGAACGTGTTGCCCATGCTGAGATTATTCGTGACCTGTCCTTCTTGATTCCCTCTAATGTCCTTTCTACCTAACCTGTTCCTTTGTTATTTTTTTTGGTATCTACTCATATTATCAGTAATCATGTTAAAGACGTTTGACTTTTATTTTCAGGCTTCAGTACCTTCATCATCATCTTCACAGATTTCTTATTGGCTGAGCAGAATAGGATAGTATCATCTGCATAGGAAAGGTGTGTAATCTTATCACTCCATTGTGGAAGACCAAACCCAATAAAATCCTCCCTTTCAATGAGTTTGTTTAGAGATATGGCTAGCACCTCTGCTGCTATGATAAACAAAATTGGGAATAAAGGATCCCCTGTGTCACTCCTCTTGATGATATGAAGAAACCATGGGTTCAAATAGGAGGTCTTCCTCACCTGTTTTAATGACATATGCCTATCCTGTCGAGAGATTTACCAACTGTTAGTACAAGATCCCCTATGATGGTAGGAACTTAATCAACGCCTGACTACCCATTTAATCGGGGAAAACTAGACCTTAGGGTAGGGAGAATTTGTAAATATGATAAGAATATTTGCATAATTAGATAGTACTTATATTTTATTCTAGCTAAGTTAGGTAATGGAGTCTGTGCTAGCATGAACCCAATATATGTGTGTGTATATATATTATATAAATATATATTACTTTATTGTTTGATATTGCTAAGATATTTCGTATATATTCATTGTCAACCTTATTCACGTTAATAAAAACAAGTTATATCATTATTCGTCACTTCAATTCAGATATTTTTGAGCCATGTCTACAAATTCATCTATTCTTCTTAAGGATAAATAAATATTTTACATTAATTACTAATAGTAGTTTTGACGGTTTCAGGAGAAAAAAGGCATTTGCCTATCAAAGTGATGTTGCTATTTAATTTTTCTTTATATTTCATGTTTATATCAATCTTATGAGGTGAAAACATGTGGTTCGAGAATATTCTTGAAAAAAAATCTTTGCTTTTTGAAAGTGAAAAACATATAAATTTATGTTGCATTTTTACATAACTTTTTCTCACTTAAATTAGTTGTTGAATCCTTTTTTAGTTTAATTTTGATGCACTGTTGGTGTATGAATTTTTATGTCATAGGATAATATTGACTTGCTATTATAGGTTATCAAGTAGTCTTTCTTAGTGAGTTAAAATTTTCTCTAATTCAAATAAATTTTGCGAAGATATACAATATTATATTAAACACATCAAAATTTTAAAGAAAGTTACTCCCCTATTCCCAAAATAAAGATGTTACTTATAAAAAGCATTATTATTTTTAAGCTGTCAAGAAAATTCTTAAAAGAAAGTTGAAGACATTATTTCATAATTGCAACGTTTCTGTAGACTTCAAAATCTCTTTTACATTTTTCTAAAAAAGTTTTCAACATACATATTAAGAAAATTTAGTACGCAACATGCATGTGAATATGATTAATGTCTAGAGCTATACAAATTCAAAGAGATTCAATGGCTGCAAACTCAATAGACAGACTTTTAAACACAATAAATCTGTGCCATATTTTGTCGTGTAGTGGCTGAGCTAGAATTTAAACTTTATAATTTCTGAATTTTAGGAAAACAACATTATGTGCTAGTAACCGAGTTCTAAATTTATTTTTGTTACATATTTAGTGAATTTCTAGCTCTGTCGCGAATGTATGTAGTTGAGTAGTTTAAAAAAGTATGCATCGTTGTGTTCGTTTAAATTTAATATCAAAATTTAGTGTGAGGTATGGATTCTACCCCCAAAATTTACTTTGCATTAATTACAAAGTAGTAGTAATATAGTTCATGCAATATCCGTGCCCAAATATTTTGTATGTAGGCTCCTATATGAGCAATCTTTTAAAGTGACAAACTTTACGTGACTAAAACGAACTTTGAAGTCAACTTTATCTAACGTATCTCACAATCTACCAAATCACTCTTCGATTCATTCATTAAGACAACCTTCGTACTTTTCTCCAATCTATTTCTTGCATATATACACTAGCATTACTTTGATTCTTCCTTTACACACCAAAGAGTCATAAAAGTCAAAGAATTGTTGGGAAACCAAGCTTGTGTCATTTTAAAGCAAACTATTTATATCCATGTATCTTTTATATTTTATATCTTCGTACTATTTAAATTCGCGCGCTAACTTTGTGCTTACGTCAGCACCCACCTTGTATGATATACCAATAGGGTATACATATACCAACAAGGGTATCACAGAGGATTAAGCTCCGTCCAATATGATATCAATATACTAATAGAGTATCACAAAGAATATATTTTCTACTAATTTAGAATTTAATAAATAAGTTTGTAACTTTAATTATTTTTTCTTAATTATTTTATTGATTAACAAAGAGCTCCAGGATATCAATATACACCGACAGAGTATCACAAGAATATATTTTATACTAATTTAGAGTTTCATAAATAATTTTGTAACTTAAATAATTTTCTAGTCCTATATGATACTGATATAGTGTAAATATACCAACGGAATATCACAACAAATATATTTTCTACTGATTTAGAGTTTAATATTTTTTTATTTATTTCGTACTTATTTCTTTAAAAAACATAATTTTATATGATACTAATTGAATACCAATATACCGACAAAGTATCATAGAAGATC
>DF360182.1:18959-49859 GCA_000787875.1 Solanum virginianum | reverse complement strand
ATCTCAGTTTATTACCGGAGTATATTTCATATTATTTATGCTGACATACGCATGATATCAAGGTGAAATAAAAAGGGATAAGCGGAGTAAGAAGGTAAATAGTTTCAATCATGGATCCATTAAGGGTAATTAATTTGAATTGAGTATATTAAAGATAAATAATTTTAAATTAGATATATTTTGTATACTTTTCCCAAAATTGTTTGAACAGTCCAATATCTCTTATTTTAAGCAATTGAGGTTTATTAATTGGCTATGCAGTGCAAGTTTGTCCTTTGTCGTTTATTGTTATTGAATTTTGCAAATGTCCAATTGATTAACCTTAGAATTTTATATACATTTAATTCTAGATTGGTATACAAGATCTTTTTTGCCATTTGAATATGATGTATACATCATGTGTATAAATTGGCTTGTTCCAGTATGTTCAGCTTCAACAAATTGTTATATACACTATCATATATATTCAAATAACCTTTTTTTGAATATATAATGTATACATTATATGTATGCAAATCCAATGATGACAAAGCTAAAAAATGCAAAAATTACAAAAATACACAATTTATATTTACATAATTTCATATAATCTCGGCTCTTTAAAAAAAGTTACAAAAATCCCTTGAATGATACAAAAATGCAACGCTTGTTGATACAAATTACAATTTCTACTTCTCCATGTATTATAGTTAAAATCCCTTGATTCTCCTATCTTTTGGATATGTATCACTAGTTTCGTTTTATGTATCAAAAAAAAGAGACTTTTAGTAATTTTGAAAAAAGTTGATATTTGTTAAAATTAACTCCAAAAAGTATGAGATTTATGTACAGTGCCCAAAAAAATTTAGGTGCATCAATTCAAATTGTGCATTTAATACCATGCATTTCGAAATATGAAAATTAATATTTATTTATTGTATACATATAATTATAGCATGATATACACAATATTAACTAAAAAAGACAAATCACTATTATTAGAAAATATGTATGCGTTCAAATTAATCTTGGTGTATCATAAATTAGTGGCATTCATCATCGTACTTATCAATAACCATGTCCCCATCAACTTTGCAATAAAACTAATCAAAATCTTTCAAAAAAAAAAAAAGGTCAAAGCATGTACTCCTAACATGTAGAGAAACCACCTAGAAATTGCAACACCATGTACAGGAAATTGTACAGATCCCTTTCATTTTTTTGTCTCTATGAGAGAAGTTTTATAAGAAATATTATTTCTTTTGCTTTGAATCAAGTCAAAGTACGTTTTTAACCCTCTACATCTTATCTATTTTTTGAACAACTTTTCATGTTCAATTACATCTCAATATTTTTTTTAAAAAAATTTTCTCTTTCTTTATTTTTCTTTCTTCATCATCATCATCATCATTTTTCTCTCCTCTTTTGTTTCTTTATCCCTTTTTTTCCTTTGTGTTTTTCTTTTTTATTTTTTTCTTTTTCATTTTTCTTAATCTTTGCTTTTTTCCACTTTTTTTATTTTTCTTTTATTTATTATTTTTGCTTTTACAATAACAGCAACATACCTAGTGAAATCCCACAAGTGGGGTTTGGGGAGGGTAAAATGTACGCAGACATTACCATTTCCTCATAGAGATAGAGAGATTGTTTTCGAAAGACCCTCGTTTCAAACATATTAATCCCCATAAGTAGAAGATACTAGATATGAAAAAAAAGAAAAAAAAGAAGAAAGAAGAAAGAAGAAAAAAAGGAAACAACTAAAATAAATAGCAAATGATAGTATATAAATATGATAAAAGTATAAGACGATTAATGACACACAAGATATAAAGACATGACTAATCCTACTATCCTACTATATCACAAGGCCAGACATCAATCTATCCTTACTAGTCTATTAGTCTTCTACCCTGATTTGCGACCTCCACTCCTTTCTATCTACGGTCATGTCGTCGGTGAGACGAAATTTCGTCATTTCCTATCTGATCACCTCCCCTCAATACTTTTCGATCTGTCTCTACCCCTCCGCGTAATCCCTAAATCCGACCTTTCGCACCTCCTAACAGGAGATCGGTACTTCTTCTCTACACATGTTCAAACCATTGCAGTCTCGCTTTCCTCATCTTGTCAGTCATAGGGGTCACCCCTAACTTCTCCCGAATGGTCTAATTCCTAACTTTATCACTCCTGGTATGTCAACACATCCATCTCAATATCCCCATCTCCACAACTTGCATCTTCTGGATATATGAGTTTTTGATTGGCCAACTCTCCACCCCATATAACAAGGACGGCCTAACCACCATTCTGTAATGCTTACCTTTAAGTTTAGGTGGTATTTTCTTATTGTTATTTTTGCTTTTCTCTTTTTTTAATTTTTTTATTTTATTTTCTATTTTTTCCTTTTTTTTCTCCAATATCTTTTTTTTACATCTCTCTCTCTCTATATATATATACACATACACACACACTAGAAAGAGCATGGCCCATGCTTAGTACGAGCCCAACATTTTGAATTGTAATGTATTTTATTTTTGTCAAATTCTATGTATACTACATCTATCAAATCAAAACTTCCAAATCAACTATATATATAATTGGCTGGCTATAGTTGCGTAAACTAATATATTTTAGTTTCATCTTTTGGTGTATAACATGCGATCCTAGAAACTATGTAATATTCTATCATAGGATCCTGCACATACACTTCCTTGATAACTTAAATTTGCAACCTTACAATTGCAGATGAGTGGTGTGCTTAATTAGGAACTGAATCAACTTGGGATTAGAAGGTTCATCCGAACTGTCTTCGTGAAACATTTCCTATTTACATATGGTTATATTTAGGCATAATTATCAAAAAGAAAATCATTTGTTGTATGGACATGTATAATCAGTGTATATTTTATGTTTAGTTAAGTTATATTCAATTTTTGAATGTATCATAATGTATGTTTAATGTATAGCTCACGTATAAGTAATTTACATTGTATAGTCAGTGTATACTTTCTATGACTTTTGTCATGCTATATTATATAGTCATGTATAGTTTCTATGATTTTGGACTATTTTTTATGTAAGTAAAAAGAAGGCTATATTTATTGTAAATTAATTAGTTTATTGTATATATTTGAAATTATCCTCTTTATCTATATATAAAATAGATGTTGAAACCTTTCGATTGGTTCCTATGTTTAATTATTTATATTTTGAGTTCCTTTAGTGAAAATTCTGACTCCACCACCATGCATAATTTCCATTCCAGCAAACTCCTTCATATCAAATCTAATGTAACAATTTTGAAAAATTGAATAACAATTAATCTATGTTAATCATTTTGCTATGACGAAATTTTCTAAAATCGTTAATTATTATAAATATTCGTTTACATTATCAATATATATTACTTACATTCTATTTTCCACTTTGATATAGTTAGTAAATTAGTTATGTATCGTAAGTATTATCAAGGATCACAAAGTATAATATAATCTCAAAACTAATGAATGAAATTAGATTTTACTGTTTATAAGTTGGTGAACTAAACTTACTCTACATTTTTTTATATATATAAAATTAATGCCCCTATTTGTTCTAATCTTATAATACAATATATGTAGCTTTTGGTACAAGCTCTTAGTGCTTTGTTGATCCTCCCTCTATTATATAATACAAAGTATAGCTAGAAATTCCAATATGAAACTGCTTGCGATACATGAATACAAAATATTCAAGCTTCATATAAATATCAAACATTAAATAAATAATAATAGATAATAATAAAAAAAACTAAAATCAAAATTTATCAAATAACTAAAAGATCAAAAGTTCTATTTGTGGATTTTTAATAAATAGCTTAGTCGTGAAGCTTAATAGGCAAAATAACTATATTTCAGTTATTTACATTTTGCAACTGTAGCTATAACAATTGTGTACATACTTGTCTGTATAATTTGCTAGCAATATACAAATCTATTTATATAATAATTCACACCCAGTATACAAATAGAGTAAGTATATATAAATCCTATATTTATACATTTAAGAATTTTGAGAATCTACACAAATTAAATATATCAACATGATAATTATATACAAGTTAAGATAATCATATACAAAATTTAGATTTATAAGATTAGAAAATTCTGAATTTATACAAATAAATTTTAACCTTACAATTGGGAGCTTAATTATACAAATTGTGGACATGTCCCCTAGAAGCTTGACTGAACACTAATGGGGGTAGTAATTATTTAAAATTATAGCTATATTAAATAACTAAATAGTATATATTTACTTAATCACATAATTTTTTCTAAACTTAATTATTATTGTATTATATAGTAACTTGATATCATATAAAAAAATTTAACAAATTTCATACTGTAAATGTACCTCTATTTTCTCCCTTTTGACCGATCAACTTCTTAATCTAACATTTGCCTCTTTTTAAATTTTTAGGGTCCCACTTTATATGTTACTCTATATATATTTAGCCATTGAAGGAGGACAAAATTATAAATTTTAGAATCACCAATTTGCCCCTACTTTTCCTAAGCTTATAATACAATATATGTAGTTTTTGGTACAAGCTCTTAGTGTTGTGTTGGTCCTCCTTATATATATTCACTGAGTTACAGTTTGATTCTAAGGTAAAAGTGTGTGTGTATATATATATATATATATATATATATATATATATATATTCACTGAGTTACAGTTTGATTCTAAGGCAAAAGTTATTGTATTTCCCATAAGTTTGACTTAGTGAAAATGGTGGAAATTGTTGTGGTGCAACTTGTTATTTGAAAGTCCTTTGGCTAAGTCTTGCATCTAAAGAAAGAGTTATAGAACATCTCATAAATCAAGACACAATGTGGTAGTATCAAATTTTGCCTATAGGAAGTAACTTGATTTTGACTTCTTAGTGTAAGTCTTGCCTCTAAGGCATATGTTATAGCGCATCCCTTAAGTTAGACATAGTGAAATGGTATAAATTATTGTCTATTATGCATATATATTTTTTAACCATTGAGTTATATTCTACCTCTAAGACAAAAGTTAATCTATTCTTCATAAGTTACACTTGGCAAAATGGTGTAAAATATTGCTCATAAAGTGCAACTTGTTCTTTGACATCCTTGGGCTAAGTCTTGCCTATAAGGCAAGAATTATAAAGCATCTAATTATAATGACCTTGAAGGTCATTTTTTATATTATGATAAAATTATCATTTTACTCCTCCTGACAGCTTTCTTGAGTCATGTTCCAGAGGTTTTGACAGGCGATATCTGAAAATCTTGTAAAAATTTGAGTTTTTGCAAAAGAAATGAGTTTTGAAGGCTTAAGTTGCCAAATTTTGCATTTTAAAATTATCTAGAATTTGAGTCTCAATATGAAATTTCATCAGTTCTAAAATGTGAAAATTAATTAGGAGAGTTTTCATAATCACGTTTGGATTTGTTTTGTGGATTTTAGGTCAAAAGTTGGAAATTGAGTTAAAGTTTGACTTTAGTCAACATTTTGAGTTCGAATGCTTTAATTTTATTTCTAATGGTTCCATTAGTATCGAAAGGTGATTTTAGTGCTAGAATAAGTCTGTATCATAAATTTTAGGTGTTCCAATAGCATTTTAATATTTCAAGTGGCCTAAACTAGTTTAGTAGTGATTTATCGGATTCCAGATCAAGGAGACCTCAGATTTAAGTTTTGACAATTTCATTGAGTTTGAAATCTCGAATTTAGTAGGATTACATATTTGGTTTGTATGTATTAAATTTTGAATGAATTCTAAGGGTTCTTTTCGTGATTTTTGTGTTGTAGCAATTGTTGATATCCGGTGTTACTAAACTCCTCTTCGCAGTCGCGACATTGCCTTTTGCATTTCCGGAGGCTTAGTGTGTTGGCCTCCGTGTTTGCATGGTGTGGTCTGCGTTAGTGGAGGGTCAGTTGGATGACCTCTGTGTTCATAGAGCATTGACCAGTTATTCTCCATGTTCGTAGAGTACATTTGACCCCTGGAACAATTACTTGATTTAACATGTCGAGTTTTTTCAAATTCCCCCATTTTCAACTTTTCCAAGCTTGGTTAGGTGAATTTTTCAAGGATTTTTCATGGAAAATCATTTGGGTAAAGTTATTTTTATTTCATTTCATTTCTTCAATTTTCATTGATTAATTAATATTTTTATGTTATTATCAAAATTGGGAATTTTATGTGGTGAATTCGGGAAATTCATGAACTTGATTTTTCAAAATAAACCAATATCTGCATACCATGACAATTCTTCAATACCCAAAGCTAAGAGATGCTCATCTGAAAACTCTTCCCTGATGTATCCCTGCTCAACAATGAGTCATCTTCTAACCTGGATAAGTGATCTGCGATCTAATTCTCATACCCTTTTCTGTACTTGATTTTGATGTCAAACTCTTATAGTAAGAGAATCCACCGAATAAGTCTGGGCTTCATATCCTTTTTGTTGATAAGGTGCGCAAAGCTGCATGATCAGTAAATACTATCATCTTGGTACCCACCAAGTAGGAATGGAACTTATTAAAGGGAAACGCCAACACTAACATCTCCTTTTCTGTGGCTGTATAGTTACACTATGCTGGATCCAAGGTCTTATTGGCATAATATATCGAGTGGAAGATCTTACCCTTCCATTGTCACAAGACTACTCCCATTGCTGTATCACTTGTATCACACATTAACTCAAATAGGAATTCCCAATTTGGAGCCATTAGAATGGGTGCTTCCACCAATCTTTTCTTCAAGGTTTCGAAAGCCTGCAAACAAGGAACATCAAAGTTAAAATATACCTCCTTTTCTAGTCGTGCACACGTACAACAACTTCGAAATCTTGAAGAAGTCTTTAATGAAACTTCGGTAGAACCCAATATTACCTAGAAAACTTCTGATTCCTTTGACAGAATAGGTGGAGGTAGCTTCTCTATTACTTCTATGTTAGCTCTGTCAACCTCCAAAGTTTGCTTGGACACTTTATGACCCAAGACTATCCCTTCTTTCACTAGGAAATAACACTTTTTCCAATTAAGGATGAGATTATCTCTTTACAACGAGCTAACATCTTGTCCAAGTTTTCCAAACAGACATCAAATGACTCCCCAAACACAAAGAAGTCGTCTATGAAGATCTCCACAAAGTCTTCCACCATGTCATAAGAGATAGCCATCATGCACCTCTGAAATGTGGGGGGTGAATTGCACAAACCAAAAAGCATAACATGTGAATATGATTTTTTCTTGATCCTCAAGAGCAATAGTGATCTGGTTATATCCTGAGTATCCATCTAGAAAGCAATATGACTCTTGCACTACCAACATGTCAAACATTTAAACTTTAAACTTGAAGACTTAAACTTGAAATTTTAAAATTTACGATTTGATATTTAAAATTTAACCTATCCTTAAATATCAACAAGTTATACTTTTAAAGAAATATTAAATAAGTTAAAATTTGTCTTTTAAAAAAATTCTAAAAAGTTATACTTTTAAAAGAAATATTAAATACATTACACATTATATTTTTTTTTTCAATTATAAGAAATTAATATTTAAATTTAAATTTTAAAAGAATAATATTCCGAAATATCAATCCGGTTTCGACACATACTAGATCGGGACAGAAGTCCATAAAAGTGTCAGTATTATCGGTATGGGTTCCATCCTAGAGCCAAAAAGATTTTGATAAAAGGCTACCGATTCTAATACAGTTCTGAAAAATTTTGGTCCGATAGTATAGATTTTAATATCGCTGCCAGCTATACATATGATTTTCTTCCCATACACTCAAAAGGATGATGCAATCATAGAAGGCACTAGAAAATATCTCCCAAGACACTAGGGGATTCATGTTATACCCTGGGAGGGTATCATAAATGTGGCCGACACTCAGAGACTACTGCTAGTCCCCAAGCGAACCACTTGCTCTCATCACATTCATTCATCAATATAACTTTAAAAACTCAGCAGAAGACTATGATAAAGATGGGCAAATCTAATGTCTCAAAAGTATATCATATAAATAAAAAGGCTAGTAGGAAGGAACTAGCTCAACAAGTCTCAACATCAATACTCAACTCTAGTCTATGAAGCCTCTATCACTATCAAGTGGTGCCAATGACAGATCCATGACTATCTCAAAAAAAAAAAAAGTTATCTCAAGTCTAACTCTAATAAGAAAGATGAAAATAAATGCAACAATCCTCCGAAGTAGGAGAGATTCACCAACTCATTCTCAAAATAAAATAAAGTTATCTCAAGTCTAACTCTAATAAGAAAGATGAAAATAAATGCAACAATCCTCCGAAGTAGGAGAGATTCACCAACTCATCTAAAATGCTCAAATCCTCAACAGTGCGCCTATTGACGATCTCTAGTACCTGGCTTTGCATCATAAAATAATCCAGTCCAAAAGAGGACATCAGTATGTGGAATGTACTGATATGTAAAGTGGCTGAATGAAACAGAAACAGGTAGAATAATATAGAAATAACATCAACTCAAATAATACTCAATCAGAATGTCAAATATCTATCTAAAGTAAGAATAAAAAGTAGACAAGTGACTCATCAACCAATCAAACCTATCTATCTAAAGTAAGAATAAAAAGTAGACAAGTGGCTCATCAACCAATCAAACCTCATCAATCAACTCAATTTAACTCAATGGAACTTAATTCAACTCAACTCATCTCAATGGAACTCAACTCAACTCGACTTAGAGTACTCAAGGTGGAAACTTTCTGGAGATTTCTCTTATCCGACAACAATCACCTATAAGGCAGTTGATATTCACGCTCCAACAGTAAAGCGATCACAGTCAAGCATAAACCTAACCAGATGTTAGGGTCGAATCCACATGAAATACGGGGCTTGACTAAGTTGATCCATTAACAATCATTTCAAGCATTGATCACTATATTCTCTGGAATAGGGGGGTTGTGATTCAAAATGAAGAACAAAAATAAACACTACACTATTTATGCACGAAGATAATCAAATTGAGGGACAACAAGGGAATTGTGTTCTCCATGATTCGTTGACTCAATTACCCTAGATAATATAACTCTAATTAGAAATTCACATGTAGGATGGTAACTTAGGTTCTTCCAGCCCTCTTGTTAAGGTGCAGGTCAAATTTCACCATGGCGCTTGGTCGACAACCATGGTGTGCCAACTAACTGTTACCCATTATCCCAGTCAACCTCCCCTTGGTCAGGTTTGGTTGATTAGACGAGAACACATCAATCGAATCCTGTCATCTACTTTCCTTTTCCTATGCAGCACTACCTTGATCAAGATCATGATAATAGGTGGGGTTTGGTGTTTCCCACTACCAAACAACAATCAAAGCGAAGGAAAATAAACAATACATGCAAAAAAAAACCCCATCAAAGAAATGCACAAAGTCTTAGTTATTTCAAGTCAACTACTCGCAGTTCCTACAACCCCAAGTTGTGGGTGCTTAGCTACTCATGGCTATGGAAAAATCAACAATAATGAATATAAGAGACATAGTTGAGAGATTACCCCAAACAATGAAGAACAAAAACACCTTCGAGTTGAAAATCACAAGCTTGGATTAATGAAAGATAAGTACAATGTGATTTTCAATCCCCCCCAAAATGGGTCTTCAAATTAAAAAATAAAATCTATGTTAAGACCTAGAAATATTCAAGAGAGAATATTCAAAGTGATGGAATCTGAAAAATATTCAAAGTCTCTAGCTAAAACCCTAACATTAAGTATTTATACTATTTACAAAAACACCCTAAAGATTAAATAGAAAATACAACTGGCAGCAATTATGCCTCGCTGCATTAAGTATTTATACTATTTACAAAATCATCCTATAAATTAAATAGAAAATACAGCTGACAGCAATTACGCCTCGCAGATACAACTCGTAGGGTGACCTACAGTCGTAATTGGGGTTTCATAGTCAGTACTTGGCATTTTGAACTTGACTAGTACGATCCACTATTAGGAGTTGTTACTTGGGCTACGACTTATATGCTCTTATCGTAGTCTAGGCCTGCAGTTCTTGGTCCAAACTTTTGCCTCACTGTTCCTTGCTACTATCCCTACATATATGAGTTGTAATGAGACCTACGACTCGTAGGGTGGCATTACATGGTTGACCTTCACTTTGTAGATTCTTAATTTTGCTTACTATTTCTTGATACGAGGGCACCTTACAACTCGTAGCTTGGGCAACGATTCGTAGGGTGGCTCGTATGTCCTGTACTTTAGTAAAATCTGTAATTTTCTCCCAAAATTATGCCACCCTGTAATTTCTGCAAGAATAACACAAAAACACATTAAAACTATAAAAAGTCGCATTAAAAACTTGCAAAATCCCTTGTTTCAGGCATCAAATGTGTTGTATTTTAACAACACATCAACGCCCTCAACTTAGAACTATTGTTTGTCCTCAAGCGATGACTTATGCTAAAAAGACAATGAGAACACATAGCAACTACTCTAATGGCATATACATTACTTAGCTCCAATTCACGTACCCAACTCTTATTTTTAAAACCTGATTGCAAAGCTACCAAGCAAATCAAAACACAATGATGCATCTGACAATCTAACTATGACAAGTGAAGGTGTATCATCAATCTATAGTCACTGAACATGTCATATGTCAATCATTCAATGCAAATGCCCTCACAGAAAAAAAGTCTCTATATTACACTCAAAAAACAATGAAGTTCAGGGACTGTGCAAGCATTCTTACTCTCACAAATGAAATTCATGCATGATTGCCAACACCATAGGCTTGCCCCTATACTCAAACTCTGGACTGTCGACAAGTTGAACTAGGATCACTTTAGGACTTAATAGGCTTGTGATGTAGGCTCATGGGGCTTTGGAATGACATTTTAGGCAAGTAGTGACTAAAAGCTATCCTTGAACCACGTTTTTCAACATTTTTACCTCCACAACTCAACTATTTTCATTATATTCTCCCTCATTCTTCCTTTTCAAACTTTCTCGGGTGCTTTCTTTTTTCTTTTCAGCTGTGCCTTATTTTTGAAATTATTTTGCTATTATTTTCAATCCAAGACACTTTTCTTTTCTTTTTCTCTCACCCAGCACATGATTCTTTTCTTCTTTTTTTCCTTCCCAACTAATCATCTCATTTTCATTACTTTACCACAACAAAGGCCACCATCAACTTAGGTTTTTTACCTAAGGTGAAGTATACAATATCCATTCCCTAAACCAGGGCCACTTTTGGTAGCCACCCTCAACTTAGGCTTTTTTGTCTCAATTAAGGTTCACATGTTCAAGGATAGACTAGGGCTAATATCAAGGTATTTCACAAAACAAAGCTAGGCTAGGTAGGTGTCAAGAAAGAAAAGGTACATGTAAAGCTCAAACATTTGGAACAAAGGATTAACTACTACATTTGGCGGTCATTTAGGAAAAAGTGGGCTAACTTAAAAGAACAATAACCTAAGATAATTTGTCAATCAACCACATCTCCAATCCAATCTTAGAATAACAAGACAAGTTCTGAGTCAGTACACAATGCATGAATATGACAAAATAGGCTCATATACATGGCATTGCCTACACAATCACATCGACTCACAGGTCATACTTCAAACATCAACTTACCTCCTCTTTATCAGAACAAACATTGCCAAATAATCATATGCAAGATTACAATGGTAACAAACAATTCCAAAAATTTTGAGGGTACTTAATTTTCAAAACATTCATAAAAACGTTCAAGATTATGCACATGCCAAAAGATAATAATCACTATATATCTATAAATTATCTATACTACCTACGCATGTTGGTTCAACAAAAATTAAAAACATGCACAAGGAGAAAGAAACACGACAAGAGAAACTTGGGATCAAAAATAGGGGAAGTTATGAACTCACGGTTACTCAGACTTCACCTTAATCCGTAACTTCTCACACCCCATCAAAAGAAAATACTTTATCATCAAAGTAAACATATATATATATATATGCATACATATATATATATATATATATATATATATATATATATATATATATACATACTTTCAAATGACGTAAACAATTTCCAAAATCATCTCAATGCCTTATATATATATATATATATATATATATATATATATATATATATATATATATATATAACAAAAACCAAAAAATTTAAAACTAATCATCGCAAAACATAATTAAAACCAACAATCAAAACAAAACATTCAAAAGTATCCAAAAACCAACATAAAAATAATGTCTAAAATGAGAACAAAATATGCATAAGTAGCAATAAGGACAGGGGTCAAAAATATCAAACACATGGTGCTCAAGCACCGGCATTCATCTGATCCTGGGGGTCCAATCTCCTCCTCGGTGGTCTGGGCTATAGCTGTACGTGAGCTCCCGGCTCCCTGTGCTATCTGCTGCTCCTGGTCTCTCCTTATAGTCGCCATAGCTAATGATTCCTGTACCACCGCATCAGCAGTTGCTCCTCCAGTGCTGCAATCTCATCATCAATCTTGGGTCTCTTCTAGCTTATGGTTGTGCATCACTCTCGAAGGGCCTCTTCCCGTGGGCATGCGGACGGTCATCGAATAAATCAAACACAGTATCACCCATCGGTGCCTCCTCTAGGGCTGCTATCACAGCCGCTAATATCTTTAACATATCGGCCTTAAACTTGGCCAACTCATCTTTCACCGCAACCATGTCAGCGGGCCGTGCATCCTTAAGTCATCATTGGACCCTATCCTTAAAGACGTTAACCCTAACATCCACTGCATTAACTCTCTGATCTACAATCTTACTAGTGTATGCCCTAACCCTCTTCTCTGACTCCTGGACCGTTTGACGAACCTAAGGTTTGAGCTGGCTCATCAACCTGCTCAGTTGGAGCTTCGTCTTCTCTAACCTGCATACTAAAGCCTGAAAAGCAAAAGCAAACACAAGAGGATAGTCTACGAAATCAACCTGAGTAATGGGAGGTGTTGGTGTAGGTACGTCTGAGGATGGCATCCCTCTATATCAATAGCTCAAGGTGGGTCTGATGCAATTGGAGTAGAATCGGTGGCAGCTGGAGTCGGCTCCTGAGTCTGTGGCTCTAAAGGAAAAGGATCTGGAATAGGAGGGGAAGCTGCTCGCTATAGGGCCACCGAGTTTTCATCAACCTTAATCAGGATGGGATCCATATTACGCATGACCTTTATATGTGGGTCAACGTAGGGATAGACATGAACACCCAACTTACTGCAGAAATGATGAATCAATATAGGGAACGATAGTGAAGTGTTAGTTCGGACAGCGAACTCATGCATCTGCTTCACCACTCTAGCCCAATCAATCTTGTAGCCAGCTAGAATGCTGGCTAGTAGTACAGGTCTCTCCAAGGTGATCACATTATTCGTAAAAGCAGGCTTGATGTGACAACGAATAATAGACCACCAAAATTTGGCCTGGAATGAGAGGTGGGATTTTACGATCTGATCAACATCTCATTTTTACCACCACATCCTTCTCGCTCACCGCTTTCCTTATCTTTGCGATCCTGTCATCATATTTGATGGTGGAACGAGGGACCCTGTAGTTTGGCCGGAACTGAACCCTCCTAATAGTCTCCTCTGAGATGTCCACTATCTGACCTATGACTAAAGCTTCTTGCAACCGAGGCTGATCAATAGCCTTCTTGCTCTTGGGAAGATCTCGAAGAAAAGTGGCAAAGTAGGCTGCGTAGAATTCCCGAACTAGATATGGGGTGTACTTGCCCAATCTCTGTGATAGCCACCTAAGCCCATGGAGGTCAATCTTAGCCTCTAAATCTAGCACCCTATTCAGCTCGGACTCATTTAGCCTCGACTCCTCATGGAATTGCCTAACGGGTTTTCCTTGGCCTTCAAGCTCCAGTCCCCTGTCATAGATCCCTTTCATGCCTGGAATACCCTATCTGGTATTTCTGGTATCTGTGATGTGATAGAAGGATCGACCTCAGTGTACTGAGTTTGTGAAGCCTCCGGTGAACTGGTCTCAGAGTGAGAGGGAGTCATCTGCAGCATACTGCTATCAGACCTACCACCATTACCCTCCTTCTCAGACAGGGATGGGCTATCAATTTCTATTGGGGTCTGTGCAGTGCGGGCCCTAATCTGAGGCATATTTGCCTCAGGGTTAATGCGGACTTTGTAGACTTCAACAGATCCCTCAAACTGCTCTTTCTCTGAAGGCTCGTGAACCAACTTTCTTTCGAAAGCTTGGATAGCGTATTTATTTTTAGGAGGCATTGTACCTGAAAATCAACCCCATAACACAAAGTGAGCATCATAATGGTTAATCAAATAGGACTCACATAAGAGAATAAACAAGGAATAAGAAAAACCAACAAAAGAAATACAAACAAAAATGCGTTGAACCAGTTGTAGGTCTGTAGATACGAGGCACAGGTACAACTCGTAGGGTGACCTACAAGTTATACAGTAGCCTTGTAATGCCAAGGTACCTGAAAAAATATCATTCTGATCACAGATACGAGACTCAAGTATGACTCGTGGGGTGGTCTGGGCTCGTAGTAGGTATCAGAATACAATTCAAAACAAGACAGGTCCTACGATTCCCTCACTATGGTTCGTAGTGGACACTACAAATCATAAGTGGGTCTTATATGGTTAGTGATAAGGAACCATAGGTGACTGTTGCCTTATACGAGGGGGCACTACAACTTGTAGGGCATCCTACGACTCATAGATGATCCTCGTATCAGAAAACAGAAGGAGCCTATAGTGCATGTAACCTTGCCACATAAACCCAAAAACCAATCAAACCAATAATCAACAACATCAAAGCAAGATCTTCACATTATGTCAAGTACACAAACAAACCCATTACTAAATCATGACAACCTCCAAATCAACAGTTATGCCCCAAAGATCTATGCATGATCAACACAATCAAACTACAAATCTAAAACACATTCGAGGAATACCCAAGAAAATTTGATCTCCATACTTACAATTATCAACGACAGAACACAGTCATGGAGATTCAAGAGAGTCCAAAACAAGTACAAACAAGGGTATCTCGAATGATCATGTTTAAACACACACCAACAACCCCAAATTTCAACCCTACTTGATGTCAAAAATTGATCAACCATAATAATGCATTACCTTCAGATGATCAACACATCAATCATCACAATCAACCAACAAGAACACCCACACAATTTAAAATCATGCTAGGGAATTTAAATCGATCAAACCCTTCTTCTCATGCTTATACAATCATTTTCTCATGGCAAACTCAATATCACTACTATACATACAATCATCTATCAATATACTAAAATCATAACAAGCGTGTGCCGAATTTAACTAAGGAAATTTACCAATTAAGAGAATGAAGAACAAATAGATACAACGAGAAACCTAGGAAGAAGCTGAAACCCTAGTATGCTGGCTCACCAAAAAAACTCACCGAAAGTCGATGGGTGTGATGAAAATGGGGTTGGAGCAGTAGGAGTTGGAGTGTGGGACAACTTTTTGGTGAAGGAACCATTTAAAAGTGAGGGAAATAAGGGTTCAAATTAATACACTCAACAGGGTTGACTTTAAAATTTTTGTAGATCGAGTTTACGAAACCCCAGCTACAAGTCGTAGGACCTCCTACGACTCGTAAGTCCTAGTCTCATAGCAGACCTCAACACTTAGAAAAAGCAAAATTCATACTTGGGCACTAAGAACCCCACTTACTACTCGTAGAGTACACTACGAATCGTAAGGTTAGCTAGTAGTGTGTGTGCTAACTTCAAATCCTTTTTGTTTCCTTCTATGAGACATGGCTATGAGTCGTAGTATGCACTACGACTCATAGGCATGATCATAGAGGCTGCTCCACATACAATTTTCTTCAAACCTTCAGGTTTTTATTTATACGTGCAAACCAAACCTCAAAATACACCAATTTCCAAAAATAAAACAGCTGATTCAATATTTTAACACTCAAAACAAACATCAATCCACTACCTAACAATTAAAATAACCAACATAAACTTAAAAACAAGATGAAAACATAAAAGATACTTGGGTTGCCTCCCAAGAAGCGCTTTGTTTAACGTCGTGACTTGACTTTATTATCATCCATCATCAAAAATCTTCAAGTGCCCAAAATTTACTCTTAAATGCATCCAGATGTTTCATTGATTGTTGGATGTCAAACACAACTTTTGCGTCATTGACCCTAAATCAAAGTTGACCCGAATCCATATCCACCAAGGCTCTCCCAGTGGCCAGAACTAATATTCCCAATATAATGGGCACCTCAAAATCAACCCCACAATCAAGGATCACGAAGTCTGCAGGAAAGATGAATTTATCAACCTTTACAAGCAGATCAAAAAGTATTCCTTCCAGCTTCTTTATAGTTCTATCTGCCATGAGTAATCGCATTCTTGTAGGAGTATGAGTGTCAAGACCAAGCTTTTTAAAAATGGCAAGGGGCATCAAATTGATACTTGCTCCTAAGTCACATAATGCCCTTGCAAATTCTACATCAACAATAGTACAAGGAATAGTGAATGCACCGGGGTCCTTCTTCTTTTGAACTAGGCATTAGGTCATGATCACACTACATTATTGGAGCTCTTGCGAAAGCTCATAGCTTAGAGTGCGCTTCTTTGTTACTAAATCCTTCATGTACTTAGCATATTCAGGCATCTTCTCCAAAGCTTCTAGAGGGGGAATGTTGATGGACAACTGTTTTAACATCGAAAAGAAGTTTTTGAACTTACCATCCTCTTTTTTTTTCTTAAGCTTTTGAGGGAAGGGGGGAGGTAGTTTTGGGATCATCTTGGCTTTTTCTTGCTCTCTCGTCTTTTTACTTTGCACTTCCACATTCTCCAACCATTCTTCCTCAACCATAACTTTACTATCAATACCCTTCTCACAAATTTCATCTTTAACCACTAGCATAGGGAGATCTATAGTGATTTTACCACTTCTAGTCATGACCGCCATGCAATGCCTATCATTCTTTGGATTTTGAACCATATTGCTAGGTAAAGTGCCATTTTGGCATTGGTTCAATTGAGAAGAAACTTGGCTAAATTGTTGCTCTAATTGTTTAATGGCCACCAAATGAGGCTCTATCTTTTGGTTTATGCATGAAATATCTGATTTCATTGCTTTCAAGGTCTCATCTTGATGGTTGTGCCTCTTCAACAACTTGTCAAACATCTCCTTAATCCTAGAAGTACTTGATCCAGCATCACGGTTGTGGGGCGGCATATACGGACCATTTCTATAACCATCTCTTTTACCCTATTCTGCATCCAACACTCTCTCCCTTTGATAATAACTACCTAGGTTGTCTCTATATGCACCATCATGGTTGTAGTTGAATGATCATGTTTAAACACACACCAACAACCCCAAATTTCAACCCTACTTGATGTCAAAAATTGATCAACCATAATAATGCATTACCTTCAGATGATCAACACATCAATCATCACAATCAACCAACAAGAACAGGTTGGTCTGAAAACCCACTGATTAGTTACTCACGAAGCAAGTATCTTCATCAAAGAATGGTTCATCATACACGGGTGCCTTAGAAGTTTGGTGTGTCACCGCTTGAACACTCACTTGATTTTGCTTTAAGACCAATTCCATGCTTGTGCAAAGTTGGTCAAGTTGTTGCATAATCTCCTCATTGACTTGAGTTTGCTCATTGTTAGTGTTTACCGCACAAGAAGTCTTCATAAAACCTCTTGTTATCCCGAAAAATGACCAACTCTCTCCGGAAAATGAGATTCGATACTCAATTGATTTAAGCACGAATCAAATTCCCAAAAATTAGAAAGAAAAGAGAGTCGCCACCTAATTTTAAGGATAATTAGGAAACCAAAATTAAATTTTAAAACCTAATAGAAAAGTTTCAAAATTTTAGAGAAAATTGTTAAGGGTTCAATTTCCACTTTGAGAAGAACTTAATCACTCAAAATGGCCGCTAACGTGCGGTTGACCGACGATTAGGAAGTTTGACTAACTTTGTGAAAATATTTGGTTGATTTTGAAAGAACTTAACAAATTTAAAATAATTTTTGAAAGACTTGGCTCAATTTGAAAATATTAACTAAAGTTGAAAGAGTTTGACTAAACTTAAAAAAAATTGATTAGATTTGAACAATTTGATTAAATTTTGAAAGAGATTTGCCTAAATTGAAAAAAGAATTTAACTAAGTCTTAAAAATTTATTAAATTGATAAATTAACCTTCTCCAACGGGATACTCCAAAATGAGATAATGGACCACTTTTGAGATAATATTAATTTTGAAAGAAAAAAACCAATTTTTACACAAGATTTGACTAAGTTCAAAATTAACTAATACTCCAAAATGACTTTAATTTCGAAAATTGATTTAATTTCAAAAATTATTAATTAATATAAAGGGAGGCAATGTTAGGTAATCAAATAGATTAACAAATAAATGTTAGAGTTAGTATCAAACAACAAGTATATCAAATAATGTATCAATACGAAAATAAGAAAGAAGAATTAAAATAAGATTGGGCTAGGCAGGCCCAATCCATTAACCTGTCCTAATTTCTATGTTTTGGGCCTGCCAGGCCCATCAAAATTTTTGCCTGCTGCTGTCCAGTGGGCTTTGGACCATTTCTGCTTGTGATATACACTTATTGTATACCAGTGTTTATCAATGTATAAACACTGATTTTTGGCTTCCGAAACCTGTGTATCAGTTTCCATTCCTGCACCCTCCTTATCCTATATATTGGCTGACTTGAAGAAGAGGAAGTTTGGGCCTCCATGGCCCAAGAAAATGCAAGATGGAATTCAAAATAGATCCAGAGGGTCTCACATGCGAAAAAGAAAAAGAAAATAAACTTAGTAACTCCTCATCAACGAGATTGAAAATAAACAGATTATTTAACTTGGAATTCCTAATACACCAATAATATCAAAGGAACAAGAGAGAGTAACTTTAAATATTTAAGCAAGCATGTAGTGGTATATTAACATGATATAGCAGCCGTTAAAACAAAATGAATGAGAGGCAAGGGTGAGTATATGTATTGGGGCTAAACACCTGTGAGGTAAACTGCACCTTATAGCTTGAAGCTAGTGTAGTTAACTAACATATGAGAATAGTTAGAAGAACATATTTAATAGGGTGAAATCAAGTCAAAAATTGCTACTGGACAGCAGCCAAGAACAAGAAATTGAGAGAAGATAAAGGACTATTACTGATAGTGAGCACCTAATATTAAACAGAAAAAAATTTGAACAAACTATACATGCTTACACCAAAGAGAACAAGACTAACTCTTTCAAAAGAGTATCCCAAATCGGACAAACACAATAATGACAAATGTAAAGATAAAATAAGACCAAATGAATATATTTTGGGTTTGAAATAAAAGTTCTGAACAGGAAATCTAAGTTTTGACAAACCAGAACTCATTCAAACATAATGTTACAGCATAATCAACTAAGAAGCAAGAGCCGAATAGGTCCATAACAAACAAATCTTTTAGCTCACTAAACCACTAGCACTTTACTATAACAGCCACACAGCAACATGATCAACAATTACATTGTACATTAGCCATTCTTGTCCTTTAAAACACCCTAGAAGGGATGGAGTTCCAACAAGCTGAAGTGAAAACAAATGTAACCTGTGTCTACCACCCATAACAAACTGATTTCCAGAATAGAGTTTAAAATCATATATTGGACAACAACTCAAAAACAACTCAGGTTTAGACCAAACGAGGAAACATAGAAAGCTGAAATTTCATGGCTGCCAACATGTAAACAGAAATAGCCAAAACTTGAAGAATGCGATCATTTACATCACGTCTGCTAATAGGTAAACAGAAATAGCCAAAACTTGAGGAATGCGATCATTTATAGAATTAATCGCACATATGGGGACAGAACATAATCAATAAGACAGGTACAAGGTTGTTTGTGGTAAATCCAACAATAGCCAGCTCGAACTAGACAATACTACTCACAAATTTCAATTATCATTCGCAAACCAGACCCATAAATGCGAGCTTAAAACTTGACTTTCGTCTTAAACATAGCAATCCCGTAGTATATAGACATCAACAACATCATGTAATTAGCTACATAGCAACCAGAAACACAACAATGCCTATATCATCAAAAATGAGAATTTCGAATGAAGATGTTACCTGTATTGGTGCAGCAAACTGAGATGATGGGTTTAAAAGCGACTTCGACACCACCGGAATTAAAAATCCAACAGCCTCAGACCCAAAAATTTCAATTCTTAAGACCTTCAAAATCAACGAGTTCTAGAGAAATCAATTCGAGGGTCTACGAACTGTATCGACCTTTGAAAATTAAAATGGCTATGAAGAGTCAATAAGTTTTTAGGGTTTCAATTTCAAGATCTGCCGCAGCTCCCTGCCTATCGCCGAAAATTAGTCAGTTTTTCTGATTTTAAATTATCAACGACCGCTGCCGCCGCTCCTGGCTATATCTCAATATGAAGAAGAAGAAGAAGAAAGGCTTATATAGCCTCAAAATTAGGACAAAAGGGGGGGAAATGGTATTAATTTTGAATTCAAAATTCGAATTCGAGTTCAGTCAATCCCTTTCCCAATCTACGACTTTTGAAGAACGCGAGGATGCGTGGGTTAGGGATATAGGGGAACATGATTTATTGGAGAAGAACGTTGGGAGTTGTCGGTTGTTGGTCATCTGGTTGGCTTTGGTTAGTTTTCTGGTTTCCTTGGTTCTCTGGTTTCTACGAAGAAAGAAGAAGGGAAAAGGGAGAAGTGTTTCACGCATAAGAAAGAAGAGGAAATAAGGGAATTCGGGACGCGTGGCCCCCACGCACGGGATTAAACTCACTTCTATTTTTTTTGATAAAATACACCATTATTTCAAGATTGTTAAAATTTAAAAAACTGGGTAATTTGTGATGTGGAGGGTAAAAATTCAGTGTCAACAACTATCCCTTTCTTTGGATATGATTGATGAAAGAGATCGTGGACAAAGAAACTTAACTAACCTAATTTTTCACTGACGACATCTTTTGAAAAACTTTAGTGAGGGCTTTGAGAAATTATGGCCGGACCCTGGTTCTGGGTTTCCTACAAATCTCAGGTTACATGAAAATTCAGGCCATTTGTAGTTCAAAATGCTTGATTTTACGCATGATTTTGAAAGAGTTCAAAAGCTATCTTAATATCAAATTATGGAGAAATTAGAATACTCGGGAATGAGATTTGACAGGGTAGTGTTGGAATGCAGTCGAGTTTTTAAAATTGAGCTCGCCTACATATCCTTGGACTTAGGAATCAAGCTGGATATAGTTCAACTCTATCGCTTGAAGGGGAAATCTCTTATTCTGAGATAACCTCTAGTCAGGAAGAGTGACAAACAAATTGAATTATGAAAAAGAGGCTTGCAACCTCTTAACCATAAATGTGGAGCTCTTCACATTCATAATTGAGGACTTACATGGACATAATTTTCAAAACTCTTGGTATATTATCACTCGGATTGGAAGACTAGCTCCGGTTAGAGTAGATCACCTGGATGAGAAACTGAAAACTAACAGACTTACAGAAATTTCCACATGCCTTCTGACAGGGGTGTGGTTGGATTATGGTGGTGGTCGCTTCTCAGCTTGTGTCTGAAAGGTTTGATGCCCCCTTTCAGACTATGTTCCAGTTCGCTGCTAAGAAAAAGTTCCACGTTGTACGGCATCCTACTTGATGACATCCACACCTGTGGTCTGTTTTGAGAATTAACCCTTTTAGATGCTCTCGCTATGATTAAAACAAAACGTTAGTAAAATCATAACTTGAATCAGAGTTGGCATTGCTTACCATATTTGATATGTATTCTTCCCTTCGGTGTGATAGATAATGAATCAATACGGCGCTCTGGGCGTAGCTGCAAAATCGAATGGCTCTCTGGGAGCAACTGGTAAATAGAGTGGCTTTTCCCATAACTTGTCATACTGAAGGCAGTGACGCTCCAAAAATGAATAACTTGTCACGTTGAAGGCGAGTGACTCTCCAAAAAAAAAACTTGTCACGTTGAAGGCGAGTGACTCTCCAAAAAATAAATAACTTGTCACGTTGAAGGCGAGTGACTCTCTAATAACTTGTCACACTGAAGGTAGTGACGCTCCAAAAATAAATAACTTGTCATGTTGAAGGCAAGTGACTCTCCAAAAATAAATAACTTGTCACATTGAAGGCAGTGACGCTTCAAAAATAAATAACTTGTCACGTTGAAGGCAAGTGACTCTCCAAAAATAAATAACTTGTCACATTGAAGGCAGTGACGCTTCAAAAATAAATAACTTGTCACGTTGAAGGCAAGTGACTCTCCAAAAATAAATAACTTGTCACACTGAAGGCAGTGACGCTCCAAAAATAAATAACTTGTCACGTTGAAGGCGAGTGACTCTCCAAAAGTAAATAACTTGTTACACTGAAGGCAGTGACGCTCCAAAAATAAATCACTTATCATGGTGAAGGCAAGTGACTCTCCAAAAATAAATAACTTGTCACACTGAAGGTAGTGACACTCTAAAAATAAATAACTTATCACCTTGAAGGCGAGTGACACTCCAAAAATAAATAACTTATCACGTTGAAGGCAAGTGACTCTCCAAAAATAAATAACTTGTCACACTGAAGGCAGTGATGCTCCAAAAATAAATAACTTATCACGTTGAAGGCAAGTGACTCTCCAAAAATAAATAACTTGTCACACTGAAGGCAGTGATGCTCCAAAAATAAATAACTTATCACGTTGAAGGCGAGTGACTATCCAAAAGTAAATAACTTGTTACACTGAAGGCAGTGACGCTCTAAAAATAAATAACTTGTCACGTTGAAAGCAAGTGACTCTCCAAAAATAAATAACTTGTCACGTTGAAGGCAAGTGACTCTCAGAAGAAGAAGAAAGGCTTATATAGCCTCAAAATTAGGACAAAAGGGGGGGAAATGGTATTAATTTTGAATTCAAAATTCGAATTCGAGTTCAGTCAATCCCTTTCTAAATAATTTGTCACGTTGAAGGCGAGTGACTCTCCACAATGCATGATATGTAAACCTTTCCATAACTCTCCACGATGCATAATGTATGACTCAGTGCGATGCATGATATGTGATCCTTTCTATAACTCTCCATGATGCATGATAATAACTCACCGCGATGCATGATAGATGAGCCTTTCGGCAATAAAGTATGCAATGTTATGGATCGGCAATGAAATATGCAGTGCCCTCTTGGCAACAGGAAATGAAATAGAGCTTTGGGTGCAACTGTAAAAATAAAATAACCTTCTTCCACAATGTAAGATGAGATGAGTTGCTGGAGATTTGAGTGAGGCAGAACCATTTATGCCTCGATTATTGTAAGGCCTGCAAAGATTTTTCTGGATGAAGTGTGGTAATCTTGGCTATTGTACCAAGTTATCTTATCTCCTGCATTAAGAGAAATGTGTTATAAATCATAACAGACTGATAAGAAGAGAATTCTGAAAGTGAAAAGAGTAATGAGTAAATATAGAAGTCATCTGGAGTTACTCCGCTTGTATTGGTCTGGATGAAATCTTCAATCTTAGCCATCATGCCAAATTATGTTATAAGGCCACTGTGAGTCCAATGATGCCTTACAATTTTAGTTCCTGCATCCAAAGAAAAATGCTTAGTTATAAAGCGAACTGATCTGTATTGATTCTTCAATTGTTTGCTCCCCGTCTTGTCCCACTGTAGGTCCAAAGATGTCTTGCGACTTTAGTTTCTGCATCCAAAGAAAAATGCTTAGTTTTAAAATGAATTGATCTATATTGATTCTTCGATTGTCTGCTCCTCGTCTTGTCCTAGAAAGTGCTTTGATCTTCCATCTTCTCGGCTGTCTTTGAATTTCTGATCAGGCTGAGAATCCTTAATATAACTTTTAAAATTTTGTAATGATGCTTAGCGGAATTTTGAGGGCAACCTCAAAATTTCTGTCCCAATTTAGATGTTGTCAGAGATTGACAGCTTATCAGAAGCACCTTGAGAATTTTTTGAGATCTTTCTCAAAAATTCTGTCCTAATTAAAGTTTAATCAGGTTCTGAACTTTGATTATTTGGAGATGGATTTCTTGTTCAGAATTTTTGAGTTCCTCTCGAAAATTTTGTCCTAGTTTCCTTTCTGGGAATATGACTGAGCTATTGTGGTTCCTACGTATCCTGTTGGGGCAGGAAATCAGGTCAAACGTAGTTTGGAAGGAAGAATAATAATGGGAATAATGGGATGACCGAGGTCGACATAGGCCGCCTACGTATCTCATTCTTGAGAATTCAGGTCAAACGTAGTTCATTAGAATAATAGAAATGATTACAAGCAAATTGTGTGATTACAGGAAAGAACACCCTAAGTCTCTAGGCGTAGCATCTCTTGACAACATATGAATTAATCGTCAAATGATGATGGGTGATGTTTGTGCTAAATCCAATCCAAACACATCCTAACAAATTGTGCTGGCTCCAACGTCCAGTCATCATCGATAGCATTTACTATTCTAATATGTGACTCTGATCCCTAATAATACTTAGAGGTGCTACTCTCAGATGTATACCAGTCTTCTTCTCCTTCAATCATACCAGTCATGTTTCTCCCATGATCAGGCAAAGGAATTTTGTTGACATCGGGGGCGATAGTCCGAAGAACGATGACATCATGATCAATTAAGTCCTGAATTTTATGCTTCAGATTTAGGCAATCTTTAGTGTCATGTCCAACACTGTTAGAGTGGTATGCACAAGTCTGATCACCCCTGAAGAAAGGAGAATTAGCATTCATAGCTTTCGGAGGGGTAGGCTGGATCAACCCTGCAGCTGACAATCTTTCAAACAACTTTGTCTGGCTTTCGACGAGTGGAGTGAACACCCTGGGGTTTTTTTTATATGTGTTTCCAAAAATAAATAACTTGTCACACTGAAGGCAGTGATGCTCCAAAAATAAATAACTTATCACGTTGAAGGTGAGTGATTCTCCAAAAATAAAGGATAAGGAGGGTTATAATTATTTTATGGAGGAAGAGGCTTTTGATGGTAATTGGGATGGTTTTGACGAGGTTGTGCCAGAGTCTGAAATCTTGGGTATGATGGCGTTTGGTAATTTGACGGTTGCGTTGGATAGCTAGTTGAGGGATTCTGATAAGTTGACTAGATATAGGAGCAAGTTTGCAATAGAGCTTGGTAGTTTGGGATGATGTTTGGATATTGTGCGGATTGATAATAGGGAGGAGGGTGATATTCTGGGGTAGGTTAAAAGTGGATTCAAGGGGGTGATGACTTTCTGGGGTGGCTACAGGGGTTTCTCCTCTTATATTGCACGTCGGAGACAGCTAACATATCTTCTTTCCTTTTTTCCAACATCTCGGGAGTTCCAGATGAATTTGATATATGGGTGATCTTGCCAGTTTTGAGCCCATCCTCGATATTCTCACTAATCTTAACTATGTCTGCAAATTTTTCTCCAACAAGTAGCATCATCCTTTCATAAAATTCTGGCTCTTGTGAACACACAAACACTTCAACAATCTCCTTTTCAAACATAGTAGGATGCACTCTGGCGGCATTCTTCCTCCATCTGTAAGCATATTCCTAATAGTTCTTGGTTGACTTCTGTTTAATTCTCTCCAATGAGTAGCGATCTGGCACGACTTCGACATTGTAAGCAAAATTTTTGATGACTTCTTTGGCCATGGTACTCCAGGTGGCCCATTAATTTGTTTATTGGGAGGTAAATTATTCCAGGGATTCTCCGCTTAAACTTCGGCTAAAGAGTCCATCAACAACATTTCATTTTTTTCGGCGCCCACCAGCTGATCATAATATGCCCTCAGATGGGCCAGAGGATTTTCGCTTCCATTGAAAATGTCAAACTTTGGTATTTTGAACCCTTTTGGAAGGTTCACGTCCGGGTAAATGCATAAATCTTCATAATTCAGCCCCGTAACATCGGGTGTATAGCGAAATTGCTTCATTTCCTTTGCAATTTCCTCCCTTACATCCAGTTTGGTCATCTCCTTCTTGGCCTTCCATTCTTTCTCCTTTTCCTCATAATGATCAACCTCGGGGTAAGTGGAGTGAGGGATATGTGGATTGTTAAGGATTGGGATATGAACGGGTATTTAAGGAGGCACAATCTTTGTGGCAGGTGGGTTGTGTTGATCCGGAGCTTGGCTTTTGGGAGGGATTATTTGGGGTTGGATGGTAAGGGCAATGTAAGAGTAACTGCCGGATTGGGCATTATTTGGGTTTTGGGAAAAAACATTAGAAGGCCCTGTGTCAGGGACAGTTGAGTTGATGACAGGGGAAGCTTGAACAGGGGTGATAGGGATAGGCTGATGAGATAGATCAGGAGAAAAAAATAGAAGTCTCCCATCGTCTGGACTAGGAAGATTAGATTTCTGTCCCAATTTATGATGAGATAGATCAGGAGAAAAAAATAGAAGTCTCCCATCGTCTGGACTAGGAAGATTAGCGGTGATGGCCAAATTTGCTGGCTCTTGAGTCCCCTTCATTTTTGTTCTCACGTCAACAATCTGTTGCATTAGCTATGCAATCAATTTGTTCTGTTGTGCGATAAGTGTATCTGCCACAATGATCTCGGTCAGGCTTGCATGATTATTGTGGTCTGTCATTTTTCTTTTCCACTGGTTTTGATTGAGAGGGATCTTTGGGTGCTTTCGATCTTGTGAAATATGGATGATCAACCAGTTTTATCAACACAGATCAATTCTAAGTTACCTGTCGAAGGAAAAATAACCCAAAAGGTAAATGTGTTATTCTTTATTCGTACTATAAAATGCAAAATATCACACAGAAGAACAAACATATAATAGTTGTTTTGTTTGAAGACATACAAACCCTGAAGATAGGAAAGTGACTAAAATAGGTGAAATGTTGCCTATTTGAGATTTGTGAATCTGGGAGATGTTTTGACAATATTTTTTCACATTTTCTGAAGTTGATGATTCTTTTGTAAAGAAGATGACAAAGAAGAAAAATAAGCTTTTCTAAAAAGTAGGCAAAATATTGCCTATTTAGATTAAGGATGGTTTCTTGAGGATGTGTATCGACTATCGTCAGCTGAATAAGGTGACAATTAAGATTAAGTATCCTCTTTCGAGAATCGATGACTTGTTTGACCAACTTCAGGGTGCCACTTTTTTCTCTAAGATAGACCTCAGATCAGGCTATCACCAATTTAAATGAGAGAGTGCCACATCCCGAAGATGGCTTTTCGAAGCTGATATAGTCATTCTAGTTTTTGGTGATGTCGTTTGGGTTGACAAATGCACCTGCAGCTTTTATGGACTTAATGAATAGTGTATTTAGCCAGTATATTGACATATTTGTGATTATTTTTATCAACAACATTTTGGTGTATTCTAGGAATGAGGAGGAGCATGCCAATCACCTCAGAATTGCTTTGCAAATGCTCCGAGATCATGAGTTGTATGCAAAGTTTTCTAAGTGTGAATTTTTGCTCAAATCTGTGGTCTTCTTAGGTCATGTGGTTTCTGAGGATGGAATTTAGGTGGATACTTAAAAGATTGAGGCGGTTAAGAATTGGCCAAGACCAACATCACCGATTGAGATAAGAAGTTTTCTGGGTTGGCTGGTTACTATCGAAGGTTCATTGAAGGATTTTCTTCCATAGCCGCACCATTGACTAGACTGACTCAGAGTAAGGTCAAGTTTCAATGGTCCGCTGAGTGTGAGAAAAGTTTCTAGGAGTTAAAGACGAGGTTGACTATTACACAAGTGTTGACCTTGTCTGATGGGACTGATGGGTTTGTTATCTACTGCGATGCCTCAAGAGTGGAATTGGGATGTGTGTTGATGCAAAAGGGGAAGGTTGTTGCCTATGCTTCTAGACAGTTCAAAGTGCATGAGAAGAACTACCCCGCTTATAACTTAGAGTTGGCAGCAGTAGTGTTCGCTCTTAAGATCTGGCACCACTACTTGTATGGAGTGTATGTTGATTTATTCACAGACCACAAAAACCTACAATATGTTTTCACCTAGAAGGAGCTTAACTTGAGGCAAAGAAGATGGCTTGAGTTGCTCAAGAACTACGACATGAGCATTCTCTACCATCTAGATAAGGCTAATGTGGTTGCCGATGCTTTTAGCAGGATGTGCATAGAGAGCACTGCCCATGTGGAGGAAGAAAGGAAAGAGTTGGTCAAAGAAGTGCACAGACTGGCTTAATGCTCTTAGCAGGATATCCATGGGGAGCACTGCCATGTGGAGGAAGAAAGAAAAGAGTTGGTCAAACAAGTACATTGACTGGCTAGATTTGGAGTACAACTTGAAGAGAATAATAAGGGAGAGTTTAATGTCCAGAATGGGTGTGCTTCATCTTTAGTGTCAGAGGTGAAGAAAAAGCAAGACTGAGATCTTGTTCTATTACAGTTGAAAGATAATGTACATAAGTAGAAGGTTATGGCTTTAGCCAAAGGGGGAGATGGGGTATTGAGGTATCAAGATAGATTGTGTGTTCCGGACATTGACAATGTTTGAGAGAGCATCATGGAGGAAGCACATAATTCCAGGTATTCTATTCATCCTATCTCCACCAAGATGTATCACGACTTGAGAAAAGTCTATTGGTGGAATGGGATGAAAAGGGATATTGCAGAATTTGTTGCGAGGTGTCCCAATTGTCAGTAGGTTAAGGTTGAGCATCAGAGACGTAGTAGGTTGGCTCAGAACATTGAGATTCCAGAATAGAAATGGGAAATGATCAATATAGACTTCATTACTGGCTTAACAAGGTCTCGAAAACAACATGACTCGATTTGGGTAATAGTAGATAGAATAACTAAGTCTGCTCACTTCTTGGCAGTCAAGACAACTAACACTATAGAGAAATATACCAAGTTGTATATTTGTGAGATTGTAAGGTTGTATGGAGCTCAGTTCTTCATTATCTCGGACTGAGGAGCTCAACTTACCTCTAAGTTTTGGAGGTCTTTCTAGAAGGGATTGGGTATTAGGATGAATCTAAGTATAGTTTCCACCCTCAGACAGATGGCCAGGTGGAGCATACTATTCAGACTTTGGAGGATATGTGGAGAGCATGTACTATTGATTTTAAAGGTAATTGGGATAACCATTTGCCTTTAATAGAGTTTTCTTACAATAATTGCTTTCATTCGAGTATTCAGATGCCCCATATAAGGCACTTTATGGGAGGAGGTGTAGATCGTCGATTGGATGGTTTGAGGTAGGAGAAGCAGAGTTGATCGAACCAGACTTGGTTCACCAAGCAGTAGAGAAAGTGAAGACTATTCGTGAGAAGTTGAGGACTGCACAGAGTCGACAGAAATCTTATACAGATGTCTGAAGAAGAGACTTAGAGTTTGAGATCAATGATTGGGTATATTTGAAAGTGTTTCCCATGAAGGAAGTGATGAGATTTGGGAAGAAAGGAAAGTTGAAACCCAGATACATTGGCCCTTACCGAGTCATAAATAGAGTGGGCAAAGTTGCATACGAGTTGGAGTTACCTTCAGAATTAGCGGTTATCCACCTGGTTTTCCATGTTTCTAAGCTTAGGAAATGTTTGGAAAATCTATGATTGGTAGTGCCTGTCGAGAATATTGAGGTGAAAGATAGTCTGAGCTATGAGGAAATTCCTATCCAAATCCTTGATCGCTAAGTTTGAAGGTTGAGAAACAAAGAGATTGCATCTGTTAAGGTATTGTGGAGGAATTAATTCATAGAAGAAGCTACTTGGAGGCGGAGGAGTAAATGAAGGCCATATAACACTTATTCCAATCTATGGATGACGAGAGAATTGACGGTAATAATTCCTTCTATATTCCTATTAATTGAGTTTTTCTTTCATTCATAGATATGATAGAGTTCTAGAGTTTGAGTAAGGATTGGTATGACTTGTTAATGTGATGTGATTATTATAATTGTTGCATTTCTTATTTGATTGGTTTAAATGAGTCAATCGAGGGTTAATTAATTGTTAGAGTCCATGAGAGGATTCGTGCCTTAACCTATATTCTCTTCATTGGAGAACGAATGATCTCAAGGGAGAGATAATGTAATAACCTTGAAAATTTTGTCTATTTGAGTTGGAATAGTGTAAGGAGGATTTTAAAAAAAGGAAAGTATGCAAATTAATTAGTTCTCTGAGACCACTATGACTCCGGAGTAAAAGTTATTGTTTCACTAAGTGAAGGTTCAATGTAGAGCACACCTTCATTATGTATAGTAGTCTTCTTTCAGCTGATAAACTCTCTATAATATTAATAAATAAGTGGGGGATTGTAGGTGGAATATTTTTTAATATTTATTTTATAATATATACCTAATTCTTCCACTTCATGTTGCCTGAAATAATTGTTCCATTTAGCCCATTTTTATAATATATCTTTGGCGATTAGAATGATCATGTTGGCCACCCAGAAAATGTAGTGGACTTCATATTTGTTCCACTTCGCATTTGGTAATTCTTCTCGTGTATATGTAGGAGCACATTTTGTTATTTCAACACAGATGTAGGGAGAAAACTTAGAACATAAAATCAAAGGAAAAACATTCGGGCAGTGAACAATACCAAGAAAATATATTTTGTTCACATAAATATTTTAAGAGTTTTTATTAGCTGAAGGGAGGTGTTTTATTGTGTAGAGCTTCGGCAATTTTATTCTTGTAAGTTGCTCCTATTTTATAAATCTTCTATAATAAGATATTTTATATAAATGAGTTTATTTTCGTATACTTTTAAGTACTTTATTATGAGAATATTATTTATGATGAGTGATGAATTTATCTTGATGCATAAAAGTTAAATCGAAAGACCCTAC
>DF360183.1:104198-115486 GCA_000787875.1 Solanum virginianum | reverse complement strand
GTTCATATTCCTTTCCTCAAACTATGTGCCAACATAGGATTATATTTTACCATTGCTTTACTAGTAGATCCATTTATTGCACTTCTTAATGAAATCCTTTCCAAAATGGGACGGGTTCCTGTAAGGGGGGTTACTTCTCTGAAATGGGATGGGCTCCCATAAGGTGAAGTATGGTTTACCTTCAGAACTTGACCACCTCTTTACAGATGAGGGTGAATCATCGATATTCTAAGTTTTAGCTCGCTTGGTCTTACTTTTGTCGGTTAGGGTCTCTTCTTATGCATGTATTATGTTATATTCAAGTTGAATGATTTACAAGATGTTTTACTTCGAGCATTGATCACACATATCATATTGAGATTACACTTATCTATTACTTATTATTATGCATTTTGACTATATTGACTTATGTCTTGTTGCATTGCATCCTACATACCTAGTACATTCAAACGTATTAACACATACTCTATGCCTACATGATTATACCATGTAGGGACTAGAGCACCTCTTAATCATTCTCCATATAGTTAGTTTGGTACTTCGGAAGATAAGCTTTGGTGAGTCCTCAAGTTCGAGATCCTTTGAAGCAAGCTTTGGTGAGTCCTCAAGTCCGAGGATACTATCTTTATTACTGTTGATATTTTAGTCTTCTTTATGTTGAACTTTTGTTACTATGAGGGTGCGCCTGGATAGTGTCTTGGCCCCAACTCCATTCTATGTTAGAGGTGTTGTTGGAATATTATGATGTAATTATGTTTTTGAGCTTGACTTTTTTATGTTTTAATAGTTATCAAAGACTTCCCTTAGTCCTACTTTCCTTTTTATTTTATCTCTTGTTGTTGTTTACTTTGCTTCCGTGACTAAGGATGTGTGATTGATATGCTAAGTGTCTTGTTTGGGTCCCTTCTGTTTCCCATTCGCTGTGTCACGTCTAGAACATAGGCTTGGATCATGACACTTGATTTTAGTTTATCGCATATCCTCTTTTATTTCTTTTTTCTTGATATAGGATCTGGAAATGTATGGAGTGGCAAATTGGACTGAAGTTCTCAAACATGTTGGAACAAAGAGTAAATTGCACTATATTGACCACTATAGCTCCATATATAGTTCTCCTTGTTTTCCACTTCTAGTAAGTAATCTGCTTAACAAAGTAACATTAAAAATCAAATACTTCATTATGAAAGCTGAAGTTGCATGCCATATTTCTCTAGGACATATCTCACTTTATGGGAAAGAGCAGAGAGAAACTCCTTGCCATGGCCAAGGATCAAGTTGACTGAAGAGCTTTTCTTTATCGTATTTTCATTTTTTTTATCTCATAAGCTTAAACACTGAATTTGGGATAGTTTTGTCTTAGTAATTCTGCTTCATACACTTTCTTGATTCAATGCATCACAATCAAGCTATGCTTCCTCCCTTGTGTGGGACAGGCTGATTTGGCTTGTCTTTTTGTCCCACACTCTTTAGAATGCATCAAAAGAATAACAAAAGGGGTAATAGATAGAAATGTCTGGTTGCCACTTTCTTTCATAGGATCGTCTACTCATCATTTCTTATAATTGAGTTATAATGGTGTCGGAAGAAGTAAAATTATATCCGCCAAGTTGAATTATTGTTGAATATGTGGGTTTCATATCTAAGAGATTAAGCTACTAGACAGAGCACACTTTAGTTCATTAACTATGTATTCAACAATACCCCCACGTGTAGGCCAACCATGTGGAAATTCTTTTCGATGATGGAATATTCAGTGAGACTCAAATTCAGGATCTCTACCTTCTTTGTGATTGATACCATGATGAAGTGTGCGATAATCTCATCTAAAGCTATTAAAGAGAGCACACTTATATTTAACTAACAATGTCATCAATATCTTTCTGAGAATCATATTGTTTGTTAGTCTAATTGAATGTTCATTCTTGTCAAGATATGATGCTCCCAAGGGCGTTAATGATAAAGAAGAGTTTTCATTCTCGAGAGGAATCAGGTATGCTTAGGTTTGTTCTAAATAAATGCAAGCGTCGTAGTCTTCTTTATTCTCATACATCTGAATATGTATTTTCAGGATGAAAAATCAACTGAAAGAAAATTCAGCTGGACTTGCCTCAGGTAGTTTAGCATCTGGCAAAAGTTGTTACCCTTATAATTGACATGTAAATTCTTCTTTATAATGGGTGGTGGTGGAACTCAAATCCAACATCTTTGCCTTGCTTGATAATGTATTGTAGTACATAGTTTGATACTTAGTTTGACAGATAGCAACACTGAATGTGAACTGAAACTGCGTGTATTGTGTATATACAATAAAAGGTCAGTAATTCTCACTGAACTGTGATGTTGACACTTATTTCCTCCTTTTCCCCAACATTTGCAAAAAATAACAAATAGAACGATAAATGCTAGCTCTGTCAGTTACTCTTTACTTTTTCCCCCTCTTCCAAGTGCAAGAATGATTGCAAAACTGAGATATGGTTCTGCAAGTGGAAATTTTTTGTCACATGTGAAATTGTTAATTGACATCTTGACTTTTAGGTTGATGTATGCTAGTAGAACCACCTATTTTTAATTTTCTCAGGGATCTTGTTGATGAATAATGGACTATATCCTGCCTTAAGCCACCTAGTGATTTTAGAAAATCTTGACTGTTCTTTTTATGATGCATTTCTCAGCTTCTGTATGCATGAGAGATTCCATTCAATGCATTTTCCTTTTGCATATATCCATTTTTAGTTGACATCATATTGAAGGTAGTTCAATACCCTGTTGACTTCCATATGATTCTGGCTTTCTGCAAATCTTCAATCTATTCTGTAGGCTTGATGAGAGGAAACATAGGAAGGATTTTGTTTTGGAAAGAAATCTACTTCATCCTGATCCTTTTGAGAAAGACCTCGCCCTTGAGGAGAAGCACCTATGCCGTAGGTACAGGGTGTTCATGCGTTTTACTTCAAAGAGGAGCATGAAGATTTCCTTAGGAGCATAATTAAGGAGCACAGGATGGTCAAACGAATACGAGATATTAAGGTTAAATGCAAAATCATGCTACTACAGTACCTCCTAAATGATAATCCTCTTTTCTAGGCTCTTTGAAATCATTTTTGCATGATTATATTCCTTATAAAAATACTGGAACATTATTAGCTCGTACGCATATTTTGTTACACATTAAACTTTATGTTTCAGGTGATCATATATGGGAATGTGTTAACCACAAACTCAATGGTATGAAAAAGCTTAAACTTTATCTTTTTTAAAATTTTAACACTAGAACTTAAAATCTAAAGGTTTCTGTACATGGTGAGCTTTTCATATAAAAGATTTATAATGTATTTTCTCTTATTTTGTCACTGTAAATTAGCAGGCTGTCTAATATCCTTAACCATAGGTAGTGGTCTATTTTCTTTTGTTTTATGATGGTATTGTTCATACCAACTTAAACACACATGAACTTTTATTCATTAGGTACCAACTTGCTCCATGAAAATATTGCCGACTTTGGCCTCGTAAGTATTGGCAGTTGGAAGAAAGCATCTGGTATATTTTATGTGTGCTGGTATTTGAATCCTAATCACCTAAATCCTAATGGGTATTATAGGTTGTGGTTGTTGCATGGGATACATTTCATATTCTTAAAGCAAAAAAAATTTGGCAAAAGACCCATAGATTAGGTCAAGCACATACCTCTGTCATATGTGACAAATTTAAACTCCGTAGTCTCTTGTCTATTAAGTTTTCAAGTAAGTGTTGTTATTGAAATATTTAGTCTTGTACACAAGATGCCCAAGCTATTGGTTATCGAACTTCAGCTAAGGCAGAAAGATATGTTGAACTAAAGAGAATGCAGGAATCTGAAAAAAATGAACGTAGACTAAAGGAGAAACCCCAGAGTGGCCCAAGTGGCAAATATTTGCAAAGAGGAATTGCTGGTGGCTCTGAGATGCTAGATTCTTGTTACAAGGACTTATCATCAAGCACTGCACCACATGAGATGTCAATGGATTTTCAGGGGCTGAGTTGCTCTCAGAAACTATAAGAATCTTCTTTTCTGATACCACATATTGTTGCTATTTCAACAATCTTCTTAGCAA
This sequence comes from Solanum virginianum, assembly GCA_000787875.1. Lineage (NCBI taxonomy): Eukaryota > Viridiplantae > Streptophyta > Magnoliopsida > Solanales > Solanaceae > Solanum > Solanum virginianum. The sequence continues at coordinate 111,395 of DF360183.1, read as the reverse complement.
ACATTAACCAGATTTCCTTTGACTTTGACATATACCAGAATAGGCATTGATATGACAATTCTTAATAGTATTTCTGCCCCCAAAAAGTTAGATTTTTTTGTACTTTTTGTTATTAGTATATGGCTGTATTTGTTTAATCTTAACTTTCTTTTGTGGCAATGGCAAATGCAGGAAAAAAAGGTTTTTGGTGAGATAAGAATTCTGTCGACTCATTATCTAAGAATGTTGCAAACCATGTCTATGGGGATCTTACGTGGCAACATCACCGAGAAATCAGATGTGCATAGTCTATTCAATGTTGATCCGAATAAGGTGGACATAGTGTATGAGATACTTGTTAAAAAGGGCCTGACTCAAGCATAATTTTGCTACTTCATAGGCTCAAGAATGTTTTTACTTAGTTTCCAGTAAAAGTGGCAATGATGTAAAATTATTGTTCTGTTCATGTGAATTCTTTCAAAACTATCTAAACGGGTTACTTTAAATTAAATTTGGTCAAGGCATGGCTGTTGAAAGTTATCACATACGTGTAACGAGAGAAAAGCCATTCAGTGGATATCCATTAAATATGTGAGACTCCTAGCACAAGCTTTTCACAGTGTTCCAGTAACATTGTAATAATTATGGCTTGGTAAGTTATCTGTTCAAAAGAAAGCAGTGTAATGGAGATGTATGCTGCTATCTGAGGCTTGTTATACATGGGGTTAATACATCAAATTAGATGGAGAAAATATGCTTTGGTCAAAATCTAGTTTTGACAATTGTTTATTTTGTTCTTTTTTCTCAAAACGGGGAAGTTGGATTGAGTATCTATTTTATGTTATCAAATTGGATATCTATGGTATGTTATTGATTGGATTGAATATCTATTTTTGTTGTTAGATTGGATTGAGTATCTATTTTATGTTGTTGGATTGAGTATCTATTTTATGTTATGTTTGTTGCATTGACATTATTCTTGGAGATCTATCAAACTCTCTCCATTCTGTGGTGCCTGACTTCTTGTACCACAAAAGAATCATACTCCTTCGAGTATTGTTATAATATATATTTATTATTTATCATTTCTATACTATATAAGTGTCAGTCCTAAGCATATCTTCGTTGTTCTGGATATTTTCACCATTTCCCTTTTTTTCCACGTTACTACTCATGTTCTCTGTATTATTCCACATGTGGCGCCCTTCATATGAATGAGTCCATGCCATTGTTGTCATTGCTTTCCATCGATCTTCCTTTTGTTGCAAATTCTTACAAAAAATACTCCATCATCAAGAGCACTAGCATCATCACGAACACGAACACTTCATTACGAACATCATCATGAACACGAACACTTTATTTTGAACAATTACATCGAAATTCTCATAGCTTGAGACATATCAATAGACACTGTCCTTAAGGATATCTCACCCGGTATGGGTGTATCCCCCAGCATTCAACAAGTTTTCTAGTATAAAACTTGGACTAAGAATCTAACAATGATTTAAAGAACAAACCTAGCACACCAATCAAATATATGAGTAAAGATTATTTTCTAGAGAAAATATCATTTTCATCTCATATCCTTGGAATAGAAGAAGACTACATTTTATAATCACAAGGCTAAAAGCCTCCAATGGACATGTAGATAATAGAAGCTAGTAATTAGGAATATGAAGCTAATAAATCATATGTTATAATTGGCAGTATATATTAGAATACCACTGTAAAATGAGACCAATTTAGAATCATTAAAAGATTAGATAATGCTCCAAAAACTAATGGTGAGCATTTTGATAAATAACATATTAAATACTCATTAACAAGGTGAGGTTTGAAAAAATGAATTTAGACAATAATATGGATACTTCTTTTTGAGATACTAGAATTATTTTTCCAACAATTCCCTACATATCTCAAAAAGAATATTAAGAAATAGAATAGAATAAAAATTTTGCTGGGTTTCTACGTATGTGTAAAATACTTTGAATTTGGCGTGATAGACTATGAACCAGACCTAGACAAAATAAGATTAAACTTACAGAACAATTTATGAAGTTTAGAACTTCTATGAAGCAAAAATTCCTTTGTAAGCCTAGTGTCTTATTCTATCATATCACACTCGCACAATCTTTGTGGTTATTGCCATTTTCCACTAAGAGGCCATGTGTATGTCCTGGTATTCATGAGTGCTTTAGAAATCTTTCACAATTTCATATAAGCGGTACCACTTCAAACTCATATAGGTCCAATCATCAAGTATATTTTGCAGAGCAATACACCACCTATAAATGATATGAATTGGATTAAATGTTTAACTCAACCCTCATTTTTCCTTGCAGATTATTGCACTATATTCACATGTCATATGAGGAACATAATTGTATAATGCTTACTTGATCAACTAATGACTTCCTTGTTATTACCCATATGAACCTAATTCATGCAATCTCTGATGAGTTGTAGAAATACTACTCTTATAGCACTTTAAATAGAGGATTTTTGCGCGTTCTCAAGCATATTTGTTATTTTGATGTTTTGTTTGTTGTTTTTCATTAAAAATTATTGAGGCATGGATAAAGGGACAAATGAGAGGAAAATGAAAGTAAAGAGGCCAAAGTGTGGGTATTAGGAAATGGCCAAGGTGACTAGAGAAGAATTAAGGGCAAGTAAAGGTCCACATGGACCTCCACGGCTCGTGTGACTGCCCATGAACCGTGAGGTCCTTCGTGGCCTCACACTTGGCTATGCTGTCCCACATCAGTGCCAAATGGCCAAGGCAAGCCTCACGCTATACTTGACAGGCCGTGAGAAGTGAGACAGGCTATATGTTGGCTCATCAAAGTGATGTGAAGGCATCACCATCGAAAAACAAGCAAAATGCATTAAGTGGAGCCGGACGGAGTGTTTTACGAGCCATGTGACCAACCACGGTCCGTGACATGAGCGCGTGAGGACGAATAGAGCAAAAAAAGTTAAAGGCAAGGCAGACACCCCATGAAACAGACTGTCAATCTCCACATGGGTCATTAACTTGATTATTGACAAGTGACATAGTGAAACAAGTTTTGGAGGCCAAGTATGACCAAATGGACCGTTAAATGGTCCATTTAACGTCTCACGGGCCGTTTAGTGGCTCGTTAAAATGCCAATGTGATTTTTCCTACTTTATTTAGGATTAGGTTTTCTTTGTATATAAATAGTCTTTTTATTTTATTTTTATGTAGTCTCGGACAACTAGAGAGAGAAAACACTGAAAAACATTATTTTCCTTGAGATTTCACAAGATTTGAGGTTTTGCTTATCTAGTTCAGGATTGTAACTCATGGGTTCATTGATTCTTAAATAGTAAGTCATTTATTATAAATTCTTTATATCATTTTGGGTTTTCTTTCTTGAATATGCTAGGCTAAACCCACACCTAGGGTTGTGGGAACCATGATAAATCACTAAGGCGAATATGGGGTAAATCTCGGGATTTATTAGCATATATATTGTAGTAATCTTCGCTATAATTTCTTCCTTGATGAGTCGATACATTAGGGTAAGCCTTTATCCATTACATGCCCAAAAGGGATGTTTTGATTAGGAAAAGAGTTCTACGATTGAAATTCGGGGGTTTTAACCTAGTCTAAGTACTTGAGACCGAAAGCTGAGAGTATTCCAGGATTAACAACAAGGGTTAGTACGTATACGTTCTGAGACTAAAAGCTGATGAATGATATGCATCTAAGAAGGACCAAGAGGTGAATTAGATGTTACATAACTTGTTAGATCTTATATAGGTAATAATAAATGAGTTTACCACTAGATTTGGCTATCGCTTTAGATGTCATGGGGAACACAATTCTAGCTTCGCATATATTATCTAAAATCTAGTAGTCCTTGCACTCATTTACTGCTTTAATTTAGTAACTTAGTTCTAAAAACCAAAACGCCCCATTTACTTTTTGCACTTTTATTTTTGGAATAGATATTACATCTGAAAATGGTGCTAATAGATATATTCTCACGCATTTCCTGTAGGATCGACCTCAACTCTGGTTGAGTTCTATATTTGATCAATGACCGCTTTAATATTCCTTTTAGAGTGTAAATTTGGGCATATCAATCTCCAATCACATAGGTTGGGTTACCATCATCATTAATCTTCTCAATTTGACTAATTAAATCCTACTCCTCTTGATGTTTGTTTTAGTGTGTGAATTGATAACATTCATCTGTAACTACACATAATTTATATGACTAGTTTAAGGCACGTACTTTGCACGTATATATCATGTTGACTTTTAAAGTCGTATGTAAAATGAACAAGTTATTACGTGAGTAACTTATACCATTGATAACATAATTTTAAAAAATTAGTAACTTTATCCTTATCTTGTGAATAGAGAAGTTGTTTTAGTTAGACTCTTGACTAAAACAAATAAAATGAAACTTCCCAAAAACAACCCAAAAATGTGCTTCAGAAACCCAGAATTGTAATTTCTATATAACTCAAAATTCGAGCGTGATATTGAAAATCTGACTTCATATTCTTGATCAAGGGGTGATATTAAGTGGGAAGTGGGTATAACCCTGATTTTAGAGGACCCATAGCGAAAAATTATTGTTGCTAATTTCCCTTATCTAGTGTCTATCCTCACCCTACACGCTATGCACTAGGGGCATAGAGTAGTACAAATTGGGCCTGCACGATGGGTTCGCATCACGTCAAGGATGCGGACCAGTGTAAGTTTTTCCTTGGCTTTTATTTCAGCCCAAGGGCTTGGGGTCATAGCCCCATGCCCACTTATGCGTGAAAACACCTATATATCACTCAAGACCCCCTCAAAACCCTCTATAAGACTTAACCAAATATCTCATTCAAATTTCAAGTATTTCAAGCCTAACTTTGGAACTCAAGGATTCACTTCAAGCCTAATGTTCGCTTCAAGCTCAACCCAAGGAAACTTTTGTTTGAGGTATGTGGGTTTCATCCATTGGGTCCTTTCACCCATGGAGCCTAATTCTCCTTTTTAAGAAGATTGCATGTTTTCAAGTTGTATCTTCTATGTGTTCTCTTATTATGGATTTTGATTATAAATTATGTTGGGTTTTTACGGTATGTTGATTGAATATACTTGTTTATCTATTTCAAGCTTATACTAGTAATTGGTTTTTCTATTGAGACTAAGCTTATACTAGTAATTGGTTTTATCTATTGAGACTATGTATGTTTTAAGCTATGAAACTATGATCTATTATGAGATTTGAGGATGGATTTAATAGTGTCTTACATGAGGGTTTTACTATATGTTGGTGGGTTGATTTACATTGAGTTTTCTCATGTTATTTCACTCTTGAATTGCATGATTTTGAACTAGCATTACACACACACCAAGTGTTCGATAAAATATCTTGACATGTTATTTCACTCTTGAATTGCATGATTTTGAACTAGCATTACACACCCACTTAATGTTTGATAAAATGTCTTGATAAGGATTCTCAAGTTATTGATGAACTACCACATGGTTTATAAGTCAAGTGACTTTATGATGATTAAGGGATTGTATAAGCATTGAATTCATGAAAAGTATCTATAGTATTCCAAGTTGATCACATCTTGTTGAGGGGTGACATGCCTAATCACCTTGTTGAGAGGGTGACATGTGTCAACCACCTTTTTGGGGGTGACTGAAACAACTCCAAAAAGTGCTGGAAAATGTGTCTCAGAAGTGTCTGGATTGTAATTACCATATATCTCAAATTTCGCATGTGATATTGAAAATCCAACTTCATATTATTGTTCATGGGGTCAAATTGAGTTGAAAATGGGACTAACCCCGATTCAAAAGAAATTGTATCAAAATTCAAAAATCGCAAAATGCAATTTCCAGATAGCGTTTTGCGCCCCTGGAGCAATGCGCCATGGGCGCGTCACAGTACATTTTGTTGGAAGTATTTCAAGTCCAGTCCAAGGCTTTTGAGTCTTGGGCCTAAGCATTCCCATACGTGATAATACCTATACTTAGCCATACTTTAACCTTATATCATTCAAAACGTTCCCCAATGCTCATTCAAACACTTATCCAATATTCCATCTCCTAAATTCAAGTTTTAAACTCATCCGGATTTCAAGTTCTCATTCAAGCTTCAAGTCTCCATCCCCAATCTTCATCAAGTTAATCTCCAAAGCTAAGGTATGTGGGTTTCTGTCATGGGTTCCTTTCACTCATGATGCCCAAGCTTCATATTCTTAAAAATTGCATGATTTAAGGTTGATTTACTCATGGGTCTTATCTATTATGAAATTCACTGCACACTATGTTGGGGTTTATGAAATGGTGACTCTTTTATTATGCTTTGGGCTATGAATCTAAGGTCTATTGTGAGATTTAATGAAGGGTTTTGATGTATATTGCTTGAGGGTGTTACCACTACTGATGGCTTTACACTAATTTTTTTAGTAAGATTTTACTCTTGAAATGCATGGTTTTACATTAGTATACAATTTAATGAAGGGTTTTGATGTATATTGCTTGAGGGTGTTACCAAGTTTCTATTGATGGTTTTATATTGGATTTTTGAGCATGATAACACTCTTGAATTATATGGTTTTACACTAGCACTACACACCCGCCAAGTGTTTGATAAAATATCCGATTATGGTTTACATGAGGAATTGAATGCCTAATGCATATCTTATGAGTTGAATGACTATATGATGAAAAACTGAATGTATGTATATGGTATTCTCTATATAGTGTTGTGAGTTGACTAAAACAAGCTAGGGGGTTATAGGCCCGGGCAACCACATCGAGGAGTTGATACCTTGGTTGCCTAGTACGGTGGATAGTAGGCCCATATAACCATATTGAGGGGTTGGAACCTCATTACCCACATTGAGGGTTTGTACCTTGGTCTCTGGCTTTGGGGGTGGTAGGCCCTGGTAACCATATTGAGGGGTTGGTACCTTATTAACCAATTTGAGGGGTTTGTACCTCATTCTCCTCTCCAAGGAGGTTGTAGGTCTTGGATATTCTATATTGATGGTCACTTACTACACATGTATTATGTCCTATATAAGCATTATTTTACTTTAAGCATCATTCATACATTCCATCTTGCTTTTATGCTATCTATTGAGTATTATTATGCATTTTGCCTATGATATCTATCTATTGTTGCATTGCATCCTACATACTTAGTACATTTAAATGTACTAAAGCA
>DF360183.1:61775-81403 GCA_000787875.1 Solanum virginianum | reverse complement strand
AAAAAGAATTGGGTGATTATGACCCTACTGAATGGTTTGGATGGATTTGTGATATATTGTGATGCGTCTTAGATTGGGTTGGGTTGTATACTTATGCAACACAGTAAGGTGATAACCTATGCATCTAGACAATTGAAGGTGAATGAGCGTAATTACCCAACTCACGACCTTGAGTTTGTGACGATGGTATTTGCATTGAAAAATTTTGAGAAACTATTTGCAAGGGGTGCATGTTGATGTTTTCACCTATCACAAGAGCTTGCAATGTGTTCACTCAAAGGGACATTAACTTGAGAAAAAGGAGATTGTTGGAACTCTGAAATGGTCATGACGTGAGTGTTCTATATCATCCAGGCAAGGGAAATATGATAGTCGATGCTCTTAGTAGGCTTTCTATGGGTAGCGTGGCTCATGTCGATGAGAAGAAGAAGGAGTTGGCAAGGGATGTTCACCGATTGGCTAGATTAGGTGTTAGGCTGGCCAATTCCAATGATGGTGGTATACATGTTCAAATTGGGGTCGAATCCTTAGTGGTTTTTAATGTGAAAGCTAAGCAAGATCTAGATCCCTTGAATTGAAGAAATTGGTTACCAAAAAGAATATTGAGGTTTTCTCCCAATGGGGAGATGATATACTTCAGTATCAGGATTGATCAATTATGTGTTCCAAACGTGGATGATCTTAGGAAGGTGATCACAGGTGAAGCCCATAACTCTCATTATTCTATTCACTGGGATCTACTAAGATGTATTAGGACTTGAGAAAGGTGTATTGTTGGCATGGTATGAAGAATGACATAGCCAATTTTGTATCTAAATGCCCAAATATCAATAAGTGAAGGTGGGGCACCAACGGCCCGGTGCGTTGGCTCAAGATATTGAGATTCCTACTTGGAAGAGGGAAGACATAAATATGGATTTTGTGGTTGGGTTCCCTCGGTCATGGAAGCAATTTGACTCCATTTGGGTTATCGTGGATCGGATGACCAAGTCGATGCATTTTCTACTGGTTAAGACTAGTTATGGTGCCGAAGATTATGTAAAGTTGTACATTCGAGAGTTGGTAAGATTGCATGGAGTACCTAGGTCCATCATATCGAATCAGGGTACCCTATTCACTTCTCACCTTTGGAGGTCGTTTCAAAAGAGACTTCGTAATAAGGTTAAATTGAGCACCACTTTTCATGCTCAAACTGATGGGCAAGTCGAGAGGACAATTCAAACCTTCAAGGATATATTGAGGGCTTGTGTATTTGAGTTCAAGGGTAATTGGGATGACCATCTTCCACTTATTGAGTTTCCCTATAATAATAGCTTTCGTCTAGCATTGGCATGGCACCGTTTGCGGCGTTGTATGGTAGGAGGTATAGGTCTTCGGTAGGGTGGATTGAGTTGGGAGAGGATGCTTTGATTGGCCTGGCCTTGGTGATGGAGGCCATGAAGAAAGTGAAATTAATTAGGGAGAGGTTGAAGATGACCCAATGTCTCCAAAAGTCCTATTCAAATGTTAGGAAGAGGGACCTTAAATTCAAAGTTGGGGATTGGCTATTGGTGAAATTCTCACCTATGAAGGGAGAAATGTGTTTTGACTAAAAGAGCAAACTATGTCCTCGGTGTGTAGGCCCTTATAAGTTTATTGAGTAGATTGGGAAAGTGGCATATAGAGTGGAGTTACCTCCGAATTTGAACTCTATTCACCCAGTTTTCCATGTGTCTTTGTTTAGAAAGATGGATGGTGATCCTAGCACTATTGTGCCTTTGGAAGATATTGAGGTGGAGGAGAACTTGTCCTATGAGGAGGTTTCGATGGAGATTTTGGATAGACAAGTGAAATGACTTCATAACAAGGATGTAGCTTCGATTAAGGTGCTTTGGAGGAGCCAACATGTGGAGAGCGCTACATGGGAGGCGGAGTTGGACATGATGAAGCAATACCCTTACCTTTTCCAATTTACTCAAGCTTAAGGTACTAGGTTCTTCTTTTCCTAATTTGGCCCAATCCTTTCATTCCTGAGTCTCATGGCATGACATGCTTACATGTGCATTAAAATGATTTTTATGATGTTTTGAAAGATTTTTTTACATTACGACATGAGTTCTGGCATGACATGCTTACATGTGCATTAAAATGATTTTTATGATGTTTTGAATGATTTTTTTACATTACGACATGAGTTCTAATGACTTTATGATTTTCAAAATGATGAACTATGCATGGTATCTTGTGTTTAGGAGTTTCATGTTCTAATTTAAGCCTTTCAATGCTTGTTCTTGCACATTCGAGTATGAATGTTCTCAAAGGGGAGCTGATGTAATGACCCGATGTAATACCCCAATTTTTTTTTTGTTTTTTTTGAGATTAGAATGGAACCTTCAAACTCAAGCGAAGCTCTCTTGAAAGCTTTCAATTCAATCCAAGTTCAAAGGAATTTTCGTTCGTTAAGTTTGTCAAAAGTACCAATGGACGGGTCAAATTTAAATGGGTATATCTCTTAGCACAAAAAGAATTGGGTAGCCCCTACCAAATTAAAGCACTTTGAGTTATCTTTCCAACCACTTGGTATCACCTCATTTAGTGTTCGGATGAAGAAGTTATGGCCATTTCCGTAAGACCCTCCTGTGCAATGTTGCCACATGGGGCACCCATACGGGTCGTGTGGCATCTCAAGGGCCATGTGAATGGCCTTGAACTAGACATGACCATTTTTGGCCTATGTATTAAGGTACGGCCAGTGGTATTGGTCGTATGGCATTCAAGGATGGAGAAAATCCTAAGTGTGGTTCAATTTTGGTGTGGAGAAATTATTTTTTGCCAAGTATGGCACAATGCCTCACCCCACGAACCATGGTGAGGCTCATGGGCCATACGACCTATTGTGGGGTCTTCTAATGGGTGGCATGGGGAGATTTCTTGGCTAAGGTTGGCATCATGGCCCACCTCACAGACCTTGGTGATGCTCACGGGTCGTATGGCCAACCGTGGAGCTCACTTTGGTGCTAAAGTATTCTAAGTGTTGAGTCAAGTTTCAACTTCCAAAATTTTTGCTAAGTGAGGGTTCATGGGAAAGTTCATAGACCGTGTAATGCCACACGGGCTGTGAACCCTCCCTTGAAGTGGTGACGTGTAATCTTTCCCTCTATTTCATTAATGATGTTTTCGTAAATTTAATTTATTCTAATGACTTTTTGGGGCTTCCTATACTATATTAAGGTTTCCTAATAATCTAAAACCCTATTAAAATTATTCAATTCATTCTCTCATTCTACGCTCAATCAAAAACACCTCTCAACAAGACTTGTGTGATTCCAGCTTCGGAATACAAGACTAGCTCAATTCTTCTTCAAATTCTCTTGGAATTTCTTGATTGGGTCTAGGTATGTGGGTTTTATCTTTGGTTCCTTTCAACCAAAGAGACCCAAAACTTTTCTAGTTTTTTTTAAAGAATTTTTCCTCACTTTAATTTGGGGTTTTGAATATTATGATTTCTTAAATTCCAATAATATAAGGGTTATGTTTATTTACTGATTTTAAGTTGATTTAAATTATAAAATGATGATTTACATTAGGTTTATAAAATTATGAATATGAATGGCCCTTTTCAAGGCTTGTTTATGCATAGGTTGTTATATTATGATTTTAAATGTGGATTTAATTGTGTTTTCACTTGAATCTCATGCTATATTGATGATTTTAGATTGAATCTTAATTAGTCATGTCTTTCTCACATCATTCATGACATTTGCATTCATGACATCTGATATTTATGGAAATTATGAAGTGGGTTAAGCCCAATTATTTTCTATGATATGATTTTGATAAGATATTGATTATGAAAAGAATGTAATCACATACATATCTATGATTTTTGCTCTTTGAGCATTTTAGGTGCTTGCACCATTTTGTATATGAATGGGCTATTCCTATGCATGAGTATTATGACTATAAATTATGGTTTTGACATTTGAGCCTAAGTATGAATTTTTATGAATGATGTTTGGCTTTTAAGCCCAACTGTGCATTGAAATGTTTTGGCAAGACTTGTATCTCTTTCCAGCATTTATAACTACGTATAATATAAGTATTCTTGTGGGATGACAATATCACGACCCAAGCCTAGGGCCTAGACGGGACACAGCGAATAGGGAATCGTAATGGACCCCAAATAAGCCTCTTAGCATATCATTACACATCTTTGTTTGCGAAAGTAGTAAAACAACAATAAGAGATAGTAAAAAGGGAATATGGGGCTAAGGGACATCCTCGATACCGTAGAGATATAACAAGCCAATAGCATAGCATTAACATATCATAAGTTTCTAATAACACCTCTAATAGATAGATAAAAACAGGGGCCAAGACAACTTTCCAGGCTTATCCTCATAGTCAAAAGTATACAATTAGATAGTGAGAGTCTTTACATAACATAAGAACAAAAGATATCATCCCCGGAGTTGAGGGCTTACCAAACATGCTTTGAGAAGATAGTACTAGCCATAGAGAGGATGAGAATTATTATTAGGAGCTCTAGTTTCTACATGGTAACATCATATAGGCATAGAGTATGCATTAGTATGTTTGAATGTACTAAGTATGTAGGATGCAACGAAACAATAAATAGACAACATAATCAAAATGCATAATCATAAGCAAGAGATAGTATATTAGTAACCTGGCATGCATGATCAATGCTTAAAGTAAAACATGCTAATTTAGGAACATAGTACATGTGCAAGAAATGACCATCATCATAAACCAAGCACATTTAGTACTTGGAATCCAAGGTAGACCACCCCTTGGTAATGATTGAAGAATCAACCCCTCAATTGGTTATTGGCATGACCACCCCTCATTCAAAGTTATTGAGGTGTCAACCCCTTAATTAGCTGATGGTTTCACATTCGACCATCCATGGTGATTGAGATATCAATCACTCAATTGGTTGATGGCATACTACCCCCATCCGAGGTGATGGAGGTATCAACCCCTTAATTGGTTATGGTCAAGTCACAACACTATGGATACTTTTCATGAAATGAACACATATATACCATCTTTTCATCATAATAGAGTCATAAAAGTGATAAGTCATGCAATAGATCATCAATAGTTCAAGAACCCCAAACAGAACATTTTATCAAACACTTGGTGGGTGTGCAATGGTAGTGTAAAACCATGCAATTGAAGAGTGGAATCATGCAAGAAAACTTAAAGTAAATCAACCCAGCAATACTTAGTAATACCTTCATGCAACATACATTGAAACCCTTCATGAAATCTCAAGATATATTATGGATTCAAAGCTCAAAACAAGTTTAAACAGTCACACTTTTATGAAACCCCAATATAGTTCATAGTAAATAAGACCCATAAGTAAATCAACTTAGAAACATGAAATTTATGAGAACTGGAAGATTGGGCACCATGGGTGAAAGGACCCAATGGTTGAAACCCATATATCTCAACTTTGGAGAATTCCTTGATGATGATTGAGATGAGAACTTGAAGCTTGAGTGATTTCCTTAAGATTCATAATGAGTTTTAGCACTTGAATTTTTGGTGAAATATTTGTCTATGTTTTTTGAGAGAGTATTGGGGAATGTCTTATATGATATGAAGGTGAATTATGGTTAAGTATAGGTGTTTTTATGTATGGGAAGACTTAGGCCTAAGATTCAAATTCCTTAGACTGAAATAAAACAACTAAGCAGAAATAAAACTGAGGCGTGCCCAATCCGCATCGCGCTAGGGGCACGCACTACTCAATGGAAATTGCAACTTTGAAAATTTATTTTAGGGTTAGACCCATTTTCTACTTAATTTTAGCCTCTGATCAAGAATATGAAGTCAAATTTTTGATATCATACACGAATTTTGAGATATATGAAAATTATGAATTTAGGCACTTTCGAGGCATATTTTCGGGCACTTTTAGGGTCATTTCAATATCTTCCCCTTTGGAACATTCATTTTCGAATGTAAAAGAATTGTACATAAGAAGGATAATCATGAAGTGATCATCCCCAATAATAATGCAATAATGAACTTAAACATCATTTTCAAAAATCTCAACATAAGTGTCAACATCACCATGAACTTGTCAAAATAAATATGAATGCATGAAAATAACATATGGTCTGATACATAAGTCTTGAAATCACATAAAGTACTTAGAATTAGTACCTTAGGTGTAACGACCACAAAAAGTGCCTGAAAAAGTGCCTGGAATCGTAATTTTCATGTATCTCAAAATTCATGCGTAATATCAAAAATGCAACTTCATATTCTTGTTCAGGGGGAAATATTGAGTGGAAAATGGGTATAATCTTGATTATAGAGAAATCATATCAAAATTAGAAAATCATAAGTTCTAATTTCCAGTAGCTAATGCGCGACACTGGCACGACGTGCCAGTGCTTTATATGGTCCAATATTACTTTTAAGTCTTAGGCCTAAGCCTTCTCACAAGAGAAAATACCTATACTTAGCCATATTTTGCCTTCATATCATATAAGTCATTCCCCAATACTCACTCAAACACTTAGTCTTATATTTCTCTTAAAATTCAAGTGCCAAAACCTCTCCGAATCTTAAAGATTGCACTCAAGCTTGAAGTCTCCATCTCCAGTCTTCATCATGTTCACTCCAAAGCTAAGGTATGTGGGTTTCATTCATGGGTTCCTTTCACCCATGATACCCAAGCTTTCTTTTACTTAAATTAGTATGATTTAAAGATGATTTACTCATGGGTCTTATTTATTATGAAAATTGATGCACACTATGTTAGCGTATATAAAATTGTTTCTATTTGCTATGTTTTGAGCTATGAAACTAAGATCTATTGTTAGGTTTGATGAAGGATTTTGATGTATATTTCTTGAGGGTGTTATCAAGTATCTATTGAGTGTTTTACATTGAATTTTCTAGTATGATTTCACTCTTGAATTGCATGGTTTTATAGTAGTACTACACACCCTCTAAGTGTTTGATAAAATATTCAATTATGATTTCTTGAGGAATTGAAGGTCCAATACATGTCTGATGAGTTGAATGACTATATTCTGATGAAATGATGATGAAATAAATGTATATATATGATATTCTCCTATATAGTGCTGGAATGTGACCATGCCCTACTCGGGGGTTGTACTCTGGGTAACTTTGTCAAGTGGTTCGTACCTTGATAACTTATTGGGGATTTGTACTCTGGCACCTCGGGTGTTAGGGTGCAACTACCCATCAACCTTGTTGGGGTTTGGACCTATTATTCTATTGGGAGATTTGTATTCCGGCACTATGGGTGGTAGGGTACGACGATCCACCAACCTATCAAGGGGTTTGTACCCTAATAACATGAGTAGTAGGGTACGATGATTCATATATATATATACCAACCTATTGACGGGGTTTGTACCTCAATCACCAAGAGTGGTAGGGTGTGATGATCCACCAATAGTTTGTTGTCTCTTCGTATACATATATTATGTTCTATGTAAGCATGTTTTACTTAAGCATTGATCATATATGTCATATTATTACTATTATCTATTTCTTATCTCTATGCCTCTAGACTATGATGCCTATCCCTTGTTGTATTGCATCCCACATACATAGTACATCCAAACGTACTAACTCATACTCTATGCCTATAAGATGTCACCATGTAGGAACTGGAGCACCATTTGATCATCCTCCTCTACCACGTGGCTAGTGGCTAGTACGACGTCACTCAAGCTAGTTGGTGAGTCCTCTATTTTGGGGACATCGACCTATGTTCTTATGTTATATATTGTAATACTCTACCTCTATTGTATACTTTGACTTTGAGGCTGAACCCAGTTGTTTGTCTTGGCCCTAGCTATTATCTAAGTAGTAGAGGTGTTATTGGACATGATATGTACCTATGCTATAAGTCTTGACTCTCTCTTGTTTCTTGATGGTTATGATCTAGAAGTTTACCCATAGTCCCAATTCCCCTTGTTTATTTTTATATCTCATTGTCATTTTAATTGCTTCAATGACCAAGGATATGAAATGATATGCTAAGAGACTTGTTTGGGGTTCCTTTGGATTGCCTATTCACTGTTCACATCTAAGCCCTAGGTCTGGGGTGTGACAAAGATGGTATTAGAGCTCTAGGTTATTAGGTCCTCGCAGTCTAACACACCGCATCAATTAGAGTCTTATTCATGGTTTTGAAGCATGCCACAACTATGAATGGGAGTCTATGAAGCGTTCTAGGAAAGTTTTCACTTCTTCATGATCTATGTCATGCGATAAAGTTAGGCCCCTAGGGCATATTACTATGCTAACTGTTATATTTCAGAATATGTCTTGAGCTACTCAAGGCGGTGATCTGATTAATATGGAGATTCACAATGCTCTATAGGAAATGGCCATAGCGGCGACAAACTTGGCAACTCACCTCAGTTAACAAGTGGATGCTCCCGAGAATTCAAACGATTAGAGGAGAGGTAGTGAGGCCAAAAGGGCTTGTATTGGAGGAAAGTTTCAAATTCTCAAGGGTAGAGGTGATAATCTGTGTCCAATACGTGATAAAGTTCATAGGGGCCCATGTTTCAAAGGTAACTTTGCTTGTTTCGATTGTGGCAAAGTGGGACATAAGAGGAAGGATTTTACTCATTAGCACATTAAGAATAAAGGAGGGGATGGTGGGATGACTAATCCCAAATGCCAAAGGTGTGGGAAGTACCATGGTGGCCCATGCTTGAGGAAGACCAATGCTTGTTATGGATGTAGTAAAGTGGGTGACAACCTAGTGGATTAAACATATGTTAGAAGGAAGTGTAAAGGTGGTCACGTTGATAAAGTTGCTCAAGAAGGATGTGAGGTGTCCCATGTTGCTACCGGTATGTTAAAATTTCCTTTGGCTTTGATGTGTTGCATTGATGTGTCGGTGTGCCAATATTTCTTTTATTATTCTTTGTGTTTCCATTAGTTGCATTGGTGTTGACTCCCTATTGAATGTAGGGCCCATAGAGTCATATTCCAATTTCCTATTAAATCCGTCCTTGAGTGGGGACTTGTAAGGTGGATGCAAAGGGGCAAGTCTGTTTCTTGTATTAAAGTATAATTAATCTCTAAGGGTTGGCCCCATGTTGTTATTGTATAGGGTCTTGTCTTATGATTTTGGTTGAACTTAGTTTGTTAGATTGGAGGTCTTGAGGTGGTTTGGCTCCTTGCATATTGTGTCTCCTTTAATTGTAGAACCCGTAAGGTTATAATATGGTGGTTAAGAATGGTCAACCTATTCGGTCAACTACAATGGGCTAGTCACTTCTCTAAGCTTAATCTTTGGTTTGATTTTTGTTCCCAATTGATGATGAGGATAAGTGATATCCCTAAGTGTCTTTTCGGACTAGGAGTAAGCCTTTGAGTATGTTGGATTTGTTTGGTTGGCTTTTGCACTAGCTATGTTTATGGGTTTCATGAATAGGGTCTTTAGTCCCAACCTTGTTATGTTTGTGGTTGTCTCCAGTGATGAATTATTGATTTATTTAGAGGTTGTGAACCATTTGTGGGTATTATTGCAAATCATCGGGTAAGAGGAATTGTATGCTAAGAATGTGAAGTGTGAAATATGGTTACGTTCCTAGGTCTTGTGGTGTCGGAGGATGGTATTAAGATTGATCATAAAGAAATATATGCGATTAGAAATTGACCTAGACCTTTGACTCACTTGGATATTATGAGTTTCTTAGGCTTAGTGAGTTACCACCGAAGGTTTGTCAATGGGTTCTGTTTTATTGCTTTTCCCATGACTAAGTTAACCCAACGGAAGGATAAGTTATCTCTGCTCCTATCTTGTTCTCATCGAATGGGGGTGGAAGGGTTTGTTGTACTGTGATGTTACCCGGATTGGTTTAGGTTATGTGTTGATGAAAGCTGGTTAGGTGGAAGTGTATGCTTTTAGATAGTTTGAGATGTATGAGAAGGGTTATCCTACCTACGACTTTGAGATAGCCATCATGGTATTTCCTTTGAATTTGACGTCATTGGTTGTATGGGTGCATGTTGACATGTTTACCATTAACTAGAGTCTCAAATATACGTTCACGCGAAGGATTTTAGCTTGAGACAGGGAGGTGGTTAGAACTTCTTAAGGTTATGATATGAGTGTGCATTATTGCCCCGGTAAGACTAATATTATGGCAGATGCTTTGAGTAGAGTGTCTATGGGTAGCATAGTAGACATTGATGTTGGTGATAAGGAGGTGGCTAGGAATATGCATCAGTTGGCTAGATTGGGGGTTACGGTGGAAGAGGTTAATAATGGTGGTGTTATTGTTATTGATGGTACTAAATCTTAATTGGTTAATGAGGTAAGAGTAGAGCAAGATCTTAATCCCTCTTTGTTAAAATTGAAGGATTTGGTTAAAGAGAGCAAGCTGGTGGTTTTCTCTTAAGGGGGAGATGGTGTCCTTAGGTACCAAGGTAGGTTGTGTGTATCTTATGTTGATGGCTTGGGGGAAAAGATCCTTGATGAAGCCCTTAACTCTTCTTATTCTATTCACCCCTATTCTACCAAGTGTATAGGGATTGATAGATGTGTATTATCATAGTTGTCAACAAGTTAAAGTTGAGCACTTAAGGCCAGGTGGCCTAACCCAAGACATAAAGATTCCTACTTGGAAGTGGGAAGTGATTAATATGGATTTTTGTGGTTGGGTTGCCCAGTACTAGGAAGGGTTTTGATTCCATTTGGGTTGTGGTTGATAGGATATTGAAATTAGCTTATTTTCTACCGGTTGAGACCAAATATGGGGCTGAAGATTATGCTAGGTTGTACGTTCATTACTTGGTAAGGTTATGTGGGGTTTCTTTATCCATCATATTGAATCGTGGCACTCAATTTACTTACCACTTTTGGAGGTCTTTTCGAAGGGGACTTGGTACAAGAGTTAATCTTAGTGCGGCCTTCCATCCTCAAACGGATGGCCAAGCCAAAGGAACTATCAAAACACTTGAGGATATGATTAGGGCTTGTATTTTGGAGTTCATAGGTAGTCGGGATGATCATCTTCTATTGATAGTGTTTGCCTATAACAATAGCTATCTTTCTAGCATCGGTAAGGCTCCTTGTGAGGCTCTCTATGGTAGGAGTTGTAGATCACCGGTTGGGTGGTATGAAGTGGGAGAGATGGCTTTGTTGGGTCCGGATCTAGGTAAGGATACTATGGAGAAGGTAAGGTTGATTAGGGAAAGGTTGGAGACAGTCCCAAAGTCATCAGAAGTCTTATGTTTAAGTGAGAAGAAGAAAGCTTGAATTAAAAGTTAGTGATTGGGGGCTAATTGAAGGTTTCACTCATGAAAGGTGTGCTTTTCCCCAGTAAAGAGGGAATTGAATTTCTGGTTTGTGAGTCTTCATAGGGTGTTGAGGAAGGTTAGTGAGATTCCATATTAATAGGAAGTATCTATGGATACGGATACGGTTCATCCGGTTCTTCATGTTTCTAGGATTGAGAAAGGATGTTGGTGATGAAGTGTTATAGGACTCTTGAGGTTCTGTATGTTGTGGGGGATGAGTTGGCCTGTGAAGAGGTCTGATGGAGAAGTTTGGGTATATATGAGTAAAGGTTGTTCTGTGAGGGTGTAGTGTTTGTCAAGGCCCATTGGTAGAATCGTCAAGTCGATAGTATATCTCGGGGAGCTGAAGTGGGCATGGAGGAGCAATATTCGTACCTCTTTCATTCTAGTCCAGCTAATGATAACACGTCGAGTCCTTTTATGATTCCAAGACTTATGTTTCATATCCAAAGATTTCAGTCAAGCTTAATGTCTCCATCTCCAATCTTCATCAAGATCATCTCCAAAGCTAAGGTGTGTGGGTATCTTTCATGGGTTCCTAACACCCATGATACCTAAGCTTCCTTTTACTTAAATTTACATGATTTAAATATGATTTAGTCATGGGTCTTATTTATTATGAAAATCACTGCATACTTTGTTGGAGTTTATGAAATTATGACTGTTTTGCTATGTTATGAGCTATGAAACCATGATCTCGGAGTTGCGCGCTAGGTAACCTTGTTAAGAGGTTTATAACTTGATAACCTATCGAGGGGTTTGTACTCTGGCACCATGGGTGGTATGGTGTGACTATCCATCAACCTTGTTGGGGGTTTGCAGCCATCGGCCTATCAGGGGGTTCATACTCTGGCACCATGGGTAATAGGGTGCGATGATCCACCAACCTATCGGGGGGCTTGTACTCCGGCACCTCAAGTGGCAGGGTGTCACAATTCTCCAACCTATTGATGGGGTTTGTACCTCAATCCCAAGGGTGGTAGGGTGTGACGATCCACCAATAGTTAGTTCTCTCTTCTTACACATATATTATGTTCTATGTAAGCATGTTTTGCTTAAGCATTGATCATACATGTCATATTGATACTATGCTATCTATTGCTTATCTTTATGCACTTTGACTATGATACTTATCTCTTATTGCATTGCACCCTACATACTTAGTATATTCAAATGTACTAATGCTTACTCTATGCTTAATATGTTATCTATTGCTTATCTCTATGCATTTTTACTATGATGCCTATCCCTTCTTATATTGCATCCCACATAATTAGTACATTCAAATGTACTAAGGCATACCTTATGCCTACATTGATGTCACCATGTAGGAACCAGAGCATCGTTTGATCATCCTCCTCCTCCACATTGCTAGTACGATATCACTCAAGCTAGTTAGTGAGTCCTCCATTCTGGGGACATTGGACTATGTTCTTATGTTATGTATTGCTACACTCTATGTCTATTGTATACTTTGACTTTAAGGGTGAGCCCAGTTGTTTATCTTGGCCCCCACTATTATCTAAGTAGTAGAGGTGTTGTTGAACATGATATGTACCTATGCTATGATCCTTGACTCTCTCTTATTTCTTGATGGTTATGATATGAAAGTTTACCCTTAGCCCTGATTCCCCGTGGTTATGCTTATCTCTCATTGTCAGTTTAGTTGCTTCCACGACCAAGGATGTGTAATGATATGCTATGAGCCTTTTTTTGGGTTCCTTTGGATTCCCCATTTGCCGATCACGTCTAGACCCCAGGTCTGGGGTGGGATATTAGGCTTGAGTAGAATGGAAGAGATAGGGATATCGCTTTTTCGTGTCCTCTTTGGCCTCCCATGTAGCACTTTTGATATGTTGATTCCTCTAACGGACCTTAATGGAAGCCACATCCTTATTCCTCAACCTCTTCACTTGTATATCGAAGATCTCTATTGTAACCTCTTCATAATTCAAGTTGTTTTCAACAACACCCACAAACTCCAATGGGATATTAGTATTCGGGTCACCCACACAATTCCTCAACATAGACACATGAAAGACCAGATGAGCCAAGTCCATTTCACTAGGCAACTCTAACTCATAGGCCACCTTACCAATCTTCCTCAACACCCTATAGGACACACAAATCTTGGACTCAACTTACCCTTTTGCCAAACCGAACCACACCCTTTTTGGGTGACACCTTCAAATAGACCCATTCACTAATTTTGAATTCAAGATCCCTTCTTCTCATATCGGCATAGGACGTTTGATGACTTTGGGCTGTTGTCAACCTTTGTCTAATCAACCTTACCTTCTCCATAGCCTCCATGACCAGATGCAGAACCAACAAAGCTATTTCCCGTACCTCAAACCATCCAATTGAGAACCTACAACGTCTACCATAGAGGGCCTCAAAAGGAGCCATGCAATGCTAAAATGATAGCTATTATTGTAAGAAAACTCAATCAATGGAAAATGATCATCCCAACTACCCATAAACTCTAATACACAAGCCTTAAGCATATATTCAAGTGTTTGGACAGTTTTTTTGGCTTGTCCATCCATTTGAGGGTGAAAGGTCGTACTAAGCTTTACCTTGGTACCAAGACCACTTTGGAATTACTCGAAACATGTGAAGTGAATTGAGCACCATGATCCGATATGATAGACAATGGCACCCCATAAAATCTAACTAACTCATAAAAGTACAATTTAGCATAGTCTGCGGCCCCATAAGTAGTCTTAACAGGTGGGAAATATGCCGATTTTGTCACTCTATCTACCACAACCTAAACAGGATAAAAAACCTTTCTAGTTTTAGGCAACCCAACCACAAAATCCGTTCTAACTTCCTCCCACTTCTAGTAAAAATCTCTATATTTTGAGTTACGCAACCCAAACTTTGGTGTTCGACTTTGACTTGTTGTCAACCATGACAACCAAACACAAATTTGGTAATATCTTTCTTCTCACCTCCCCACCAAAATATATCTCTAAAATCTCTATACATCTTGGTAGAACTAGGGTGAATAAAATATGAAGAATTATGAGCCTCATCAAGAACCTTCACTCTCAAACCATCAACCTAGGCACACATAACCTATCTTGGTACCTAAGGGCACCATCTCCCCCTTGGGAGAAAACCTCCACCTTGTACTCTCTAACCAAGGCCTTTAATTCTATCAAGGTGGGGTAAAGATCTTGCTTTGCTTTTACCTCATCAAGCAAGGAAGATGTTGAATTATTAACAACCACAATACCATCATTATCAACCTCTTCTAACCTAACCCCCAATCTAGCCTACCGATGAATCTCTCTAGCCACCACTTTGCTCCCACCGTCAATATGAGCTAGGCTACTCATAGACACCCTACTTAAAGCATCGGCCACAACATTAGCCTTACTGGGGTGATAATGCACATTTATATCATAATTCGTAAGAAGTTCTAACCACCTTCATTGACTCAAGTTAAGATCTTTTTGAGTGAACACATATTGGAGACTCTTATGATCAGTAGACACATCAACATGCACTCCATACAAATAATGACGCCAAAGTTTCAAAGAAAGAACCACGGCGACTTATTCAAGATCATGAGTAGGATAATTTTTTTCATGCACTTTGAGTTGTCTAGAATAATAAGATATCACCTTACCATTTTGTATCTAATCATAACCCAAACCGATTCAGGAGGCATCACAATACACAACAAACCTTTCCAATCCTTCTGGCAGAGACAAGATGGGAGCGGACACAAGCTTATCCTTCAATGTTTGGAAACTCTTTTCACACTCATCGATCCGCACAAATTTCACCTTATTTTGAGTCAACATAGTCGTAGGAGAAGCAATAGAAGAGAACCTATTCACAAACCTCCGGTAATAACCCGCTAAGCCCAAGAAGCTTCCAATATCCGACGGGGTCAAAGGTTTAGGCAATTTCTAATCACTTCCATTTTCTGAGGATCCACGTTAATATCATCCCCTGACACCACATGACCTAGAAAGGCAACCTCTTTCAACAAAATTTCACACTTCTCATACTTATCATACAACTTCTCTTCCCTCAATCTTTGAAGCACCACCCTTAAATGACTCAGATGCTCCTCCGACTATGAGATTAGATCAAGATATTATCAACGAAAACCAAAACAAGCAAATCAAGGTAGGGTTTGAAGACCCTATTCATAAGATCTATGAAGATAGCCAGTGCATTAGTTAACCCAAAAGACAACCACAAATTCATAATGCCCATAGCTAGTCTGAAAGGTCATCTTGGAAATATCACACTCCCTCACCTTCATTTGATAATACCCGGACTGAAGATCAATCTTAGAGAAGTGACTAGGCCCTTGAAGTTGGTAAAATAGATCATTAATCCTCAGTAGAGGGTACTTATTCTTTATTATGACTCTATTAAGTTACCGGTAGTCAATACACATTCTAAGAGAACCATCCTTCTTCTTTAGAAACAACACCGATGCACCCCAAGGTCATTGGCTAGGCCTAATAAAACCTTTCTCCAACAAATTTGTTAATTGCTCCAACTCATTCAACTCCGCCGGAGCTATATAGTAAGGAGGAATAAAAATAGGTTGAGTGTCGGGAAGGAGATCTATGTCAAAATCTATTTTCATTGTCGGAGGAATACAAGAAATGACATTTGGGAAGACATCTAGGAACTGATTAACCACTGGAGCTGACTCTATGGGAAGGACTTTAGAATCAACATCCCTAACCCTTACAAGATAATAGAGATACCCTTTAGAGATCAAACTTTAGGCTTTAATGCAAGAGATAAAGCTACATTTGATGACCATATCATGATTCTCCTACTCAAGGAAGGGTTCATTTGGGAATTGGAATTTGACACTATAGGTTCTATAATCAATAGAGGCATAATATGCATACAAGTAATCCATCCCAAGAGTAACATCAAAACCCACCATATCAAACTCAGCAAGATCAGAAGGCAACATTTTATGCAATATACAAACGGGACAATATCTATAGACCTTTCTAGCAACAATAGATGAACTAGTAGGAGTAGACACCACATAAGACTCTTGTGAGCCCTATTTCAAGATTTTTACCTCTTGTGAGCCATTCATGTTAAAGCAATGATTCATGTACGATTATAAACTATTCTCATGTTCAAGTTATATTCACTACTAGAGGTCATGCATGCTTAAGAGCGACTTATGCCATGTTTCATGTTTCACACAATTTATTGAACTTATGATTATTTCAAGTATTCTATGGGATAAGATTTAGCACCAATGGATTGGATGTCGGCCTGGACTATCTTCAAGGGTCCATACTCCTTGCCTCAAACTATGTGCCACTGTAGAATTATGATTATTACCCTTGCTATTCTAGTGGATCCATCTAGTCCACTTTAGCATGAAATCCATTCTGAAATGGGTCATGTTCCCGTAAGGAAGTTCACATCATACGAAATGGGTGATGTTCCCTTAACATGAAGTATGGTTTATCTTAGCAAGTAGACCACATCTTTACCGATGAGGGGTAATCATCGAGATTCTAAGTTTTAGCTATCTTGGTCTTACTCATGTCGGTTAAGGTCTCTTTTGTCATGACCAAAGCCTAGGGCCTAAATGTGACATGGTGAATGGGAACCCGAAAGGACCCAAACAAGCCTATTAGCATATCAATCACACATCCTTGGTCGTGGAAGCAAATTAAACAACATTAAGAGATATATAAAATAGGAAGTAGGACTAAGGGAAGTCTTGAATATATACAAAGCATAAGAGTCAAGCTCGTAACACAATAATATCATAATATCCAACATACACATCTAACTTGGATTAGAGCGAGGGCCAAGACATTTTCCAAGCTCACCCTCATAATGTCAAATGTTCAATACAAAGAAGTCTTAAAATAGCAAGAAAAGTAGATAGTGTCAATGAACTTCAGGACTCACCAAGCTTGTCTTTGAAGTATCTCACTAGACACGTGGAGGATGATCAAGAGGAGCTCTGGTCCCTACATGGTGATATCATGTAGGTATAAAGTATGCATTAGTACATTTGAATGTACTAAGTATGTAGGATGCGATGCAATAAGACATAAGGCAATATAATTAAAATTCATAGTAAAGAGAAATATATGAGTGAGATCTCAATATGGCATGCATAGTCAATGCTTGAAGTAAAACATGAATATAAATCATTCAACTTGCATAGAACATGATACATAAGTGGGAAGAGACCTCAACCGACAAAGAATAAGACCAAGCGAGCTACAACTTGGAATCCCAATTATTACCCCCATCGGTAAAGAGGTGGTCTACTTAAAAAGATAAACCATATTTCACCTTACAGGAGCCTGTCCCATTTCGTAGAAGTAACCTCCCATATAGGAAACTATCCCAAGGTAGGGTTTGAAGACCCTATTCATAAGATCTATGAAGATAGCCAGTGCATTAGTTAACCCAAAAGACAACCACAAATTCATAATGCCCATAGCTAGTCTGAAAGGTCATCTTGGAAATATCAGATCCACTATTATAGCAAGGGTATAACATAATACTTTGTTTGCACATACTTTGAGGAGAAGAGTATGGACCCTTGAAGATATTCCACGCCGACATCCAATCCATCAGTGCTAAGTCCAATCCCATAGAATACTTGAAATAATCATATCTTTAGTAACTTGTAATAAACATAGAATCATAACATGAGTAGCTCTTAAACATACTTGACCTCTAATGGCTTGACATAGTCATACTTTAATCATAACATGAATAACTTGTAAGATACATGATGACATGACTTGAGTAGCTCATAAACACGCTTGACATCTAATAGTGAGCCCACTTATCACATGAAAATATGTAATAATCATACATGAACCCTTACTTTAACATGAATGGCTCACAAGAGGTAAAATTCTTGAAAATAGGGCTTAGCTTCATACTTGCATAATCAAAGATAATTTCACAAATTCATAACATACTTGATAGCCCATATTCATCATAAAGTCACTTAACTTGTAAAACGTGTAAATAACTTGAGAATTCTTGACTTGACATTTCATCGAACACTTGGTGGGCACATATGAGTACATGTTCAAATCATGAAAAATGCTATAGTATAGATCGTGAAATAGTGAAATCAATGCATCTTAAAGTCATATAAATCAGCCCACCAACATCATTGTAAAACCCCATCATGGGTAACTTGTAAATCATACCAAAACTCGACAATAGTTCATATCATAGCTTGAATCAAGTATAGTCTTAATAGACAAAGATTTATTTATATTATAAGCTCAAAATAGATATTCAGGCATAATCAACAATATTTGACAAAACCCCAACATATTTCATGCTCATATTTCATAATAATAGATACCTATAAGTGATGATGGTCACACTCCAATAAGAAAGCACTAGCTATCATTAATTAACCTAACCAAAGTTAGGGTCGAATCCACAGGGAATACAGGGCTTGACTATAAGATTTCACTATTAATCATTCGTAGTATCTATAACTACAATCTCTAGATAGGAGGTTTGTCATGATATAAAGAACAACTTAAAATGAACAATATTAAGATTCAGGAAGATACTCAATTTTGGGAATAACTTGGGAATTTGTGTTCCCTATGGTTCATTGACTCGATTACCCTAGGTAACATAACTATGATTAGTGAATCGCATGCAGGATGGTAACTTAAATTCTTCCAGCCCTCTTGTAAAGGTGAAGGTTGAATTTCACTATGGCACTTGGTCGGCTACCATAGCATGCAAACTAACCATCACCTATTGTCCCAGTCAACCTCCCCTTGGTCAGGTTTGGTCGACTAGACGGGAACACATCAACCAAATCCTGTCATCTACTTCCCTTTTCTTATTCATCACTACCTTAGTTGGGATCATGATAGTAGGCAGGGTTTGGTGTTGGTCACCACCAAACAACATTAATCATGAAGGGAAATAGTAATACATGCGAAACCCAATCATAAATATGCACAAAACCTAGGTCATCTCAAGTCAACTACCCATGGTTCCCACAACCCCAACTTATGGGTGCTTAGCTACTCATGGCTAAAGCAAAACACACAAGAATGCATATAATAGACATAGTTGAGAGTGTTCCCACAACCCCAACTTATGGGTGCTTAGCTACTCATGGCTAAGATAAAATACACCAAAATGCAAATAATAGACATAGTTGGGAGTTTCACCAATAACAATGGAGGAGATAGGCACCATAAGTTGCAAACCCACAAGCTTGATTGATCAACAATGAGTACAAGGCAAAATTTGCAATTTCCAAAATGAGTTTTCTT
>DF360183.1:39641-61759 GCA_000787875.1 Solanum virginianum | reverse complement strand
ATGATTGATCAACAATGAGTACAAGGCAAGATTTACAATTTCCAAAATGAGTTTACCCAAAGAAAACACTAATCTACTCTAAAACTTAAGAAAAGCTTAAAAATTATATTGAGAGATGTCTACCATTTGAACTCTCAAAAAAACCCAACTTAAACTATTTATAGTATTTTAGAAAACAACCCTAGAAATAAAGAAGAAAAGACAGCTGGCATCTGATAAATTTTGTAGTTATGACTCGTAGGTTGGCCTATGAGTCATAGTCGGGGTCTCATATCAGGTTCTTAGCATCTTGGACTAAACTGGTATGATCCAGAGGTTCGAGTCGTTACTTGAGCTATGACTCATATGTTGGTCTCATAGTCTTGCCCTTTAATTTTAGTCTAATATTTTAGTTCTCTAATTCTTGCTATGAGTCCTCCTATATGAGTCGTAGTGTGTCTTACGATTCGTAGGTTGGGGCTCGTAGGGGTGACCTCCACTTGACAAATTTCTGATTTTTGGTCTTTGATTCCTGCTGCATCACCACCCTATGAGTCATAGAAGAGCTCGTATGGACTATGCTTCAGTAAAAGCTGTAACTTTTCTTCAAAATCATGCCAATCAAAACTTTCTATAAGATTAACACAAAAACACATCAAAATACTAAAAAGTTGCTTTAAGAACTTACAAAATCCTTTGTTTTAGGTATCAAATGTGCTGCAATTTGACAGCATATCAATACCCTCAACTTAGAATTGTTGCTTGTCCTTAAGTGACGACTCAATCTATACAGACAAAGAGAAATACATGTCAACTATACCAATGCCATATACAACAACTAATTTGATTCAGGTACCCAACTACTACTTTCAAAATAGAGTTGTAGAGTTATTGAGCAAACAAGAACATCATAAGGTACCTGACAATCCAACTTTGATAAGCTAAGGAGCATTAACCTTCCACATTCACTGGCATAGTCATATGCTACTAAAGTAGTGAAAATGCCCTCACTAGAAAGAAGTCCCTTATACTCACTCAAGAACATGTAGAAATCAGGGACTGAGGAACCATTCTCACTCTCACAATTGAAATTCATGCAGAATGACCAAGACCATAAGCTTGCCCTATGCTTATTTTCCTGGCTTGGTGACAAAGTGGATTTGGATCACTTTAGGACTTAAGAGCTTGTAACGTAGGTTCTTGGTACTTTGGTATGGCATTTTAGGTATTTAGTGACTAAAACCTATCATTGAACCATGCTTACCAAAACTTTTACCTTCACAACCCATCAACATTCACTAATTCCTCCCTTATTCCACCATTTTAAGATTTTTCCTAGGCTGTTCATTCACGTTTTACAGTTGTGCCTCAATTTTAAACTCATTTTTGCATATCTTTCTAGACCAGGCATGTTTGTTTCTTTTCTTTTCTTCACCCAACTCATGATTAATCATTTTCTTTCTTTTCACTTCAACTAACTACCTTATTTTTGTTACTTAATCACAATAAAGGCAACCCTCAACTTAGGCTTTTAGCCTAAGGTGAAGTACAAAATATCTATGTCTCAAACCAAGGCCACCAATGTTGCCACCCTCAACTTAGGCTTTTAGCCTCAATCAAGGTTCACGTATTCAAGAATAGATTATGGAAAATATCAGGGTATTTCATCAAATAAGGTCAAGTCAGCAAGGTGTCAAGAAAGAATGAGTGCATGAGAAGCTCAAACATTCGGAGCAAGGGATTCACTAGATCATTTGGTTGGCAATTTAGGCAAAAGTGGGCTTCCTATCAGAATAAAGGCCTAAGATCACCTCAAAATCGACTAAGTCATTGAACGAAGCTTAAAGTATGAGGGCAAGTTCTGAGTCCATAAAAAATGCATGAATGCTATAAAATAAGCTCACAGCACACATGGTAATTGCATCTACAATCAAATATAGACTTACATGTCATGCTTTCAGTCTCAACTTACCTTTACAATATCAGAACAAATATTGCCAGATACTCAGAAATGTATGAATGTATCAATACTCACAACCTCAAATATTTTTGAGGATACCAAATTTTGCATTAAAAGTTTAGAAAAAATTTAAGAACTATATATATGCCATAAGATAATATTACTATGCATTTACAAATTATCTATACTTCCTAAAACATGTCGGTTCAACAGAAAATTAAATATCTACAAGGAAAAAGAAATACGGCAGGAAAACCTTGGGATAAAAAATAGGGGAAGTTATGGACTTGAGGCTAATTAGATTTCACCTTAATCTATAACTTCCACCACCCCACCAAAAGATGATACTTTTTCCTCAAAGTAGAGACAAAACACGAACAAAATATTATAACATATATATATATATATATATATATATATATATATATAAAGAAAAAATAAGAGACAAAACACGAACAAAATATTATAACATATATATATATATATATATATATATATATATATATAAAGTAAAAATAACCTTCAACATAAACATAATTAAAACACAACCAAAAATCAACATAATAAAAAAATTGTCTAAAAAGAGAACAAAGTATTCAAAATGTCATCATAAAACTGAGGTCAAAAGAAGTCAAATGTCTTGGCTCATGTACCAGTCTCGGGCTGATCAATGGGGTCCTGGGGCTGACTCTCCTTCTTTGCTATAGTGCCGAAAGTACCCTCTCCAGGTGAGGTGGGGTATGCTCGGTCTCTCTAAATAACCGCCAATAAAAGTGACTCTTGCACTATCTGCTCAAGTATGGACTCCTCCTCCTCCTTCTCAGGTCTTAGCCACTTCAGGGTAGGTTCTGGATCAACATGCTCTAGAGGCCTTTTCACTCTGGTGTTCGATCAGTCGGTGAGCCAATCAAATGCCTCATCTCCTACAGGTGCTACCTCCGGAGCTGGAATAGGGGCTGGCACATCTGTAGTAAGTCGGACTTGAACCTGTCCAACTCCTCAGTCACTGCACTCATGTCGGCAGGCCTAATACCCTCAAGCCTCTTCTTGACTCTAACCTCGAACACATCGACCCATGCATCAATTGCTCAAATTTTGTCATCAACAAAATCTTGGGAAATACCCACATCCTCTCCTCGACGTCCTGAACAGTCTGATCAATCAACAGTCAAACTCGTGGTGATAACTCTCATAGCCTGCCCTCTATTGCAGCCACCCTACATAATAAAGCATAAGGTGAGCCTAGTTGCTTGTCTTGGTCCCTCGCTCTTATCTATGTAGTAGATGTGTTGTTCGACATGATAAATATCTACTCTATGAGCTTTGACTCTTTGGTTTCTTGATATTTATGATATGGAAATTCACCCTTAGTCCCATTTCACCATTGTTATTACTATCTTTTATTGTCATTTTACTTTCTTCTGTGACCAAGGATGTGTGATGATATACTATAAGGCTTGTTTGGAGTTCCTTCGGGTCCCACATTCACCAGTCACGTTTATGCCCTAGGCTTGGGTCCTGACATGGTGGGCATTACAAGGAGTANAGGAGTATCAAGTACCAAGCTAGGAGTGAGTAAATAACCACTCTAACCTATAGAATTATGTTGCTAGCATAAGATAGTCATACAACACGTTATGGGGACTCTTGTCCTAAAAGTGGACATTTACTATAGATCAATGAGAGAGTTGATCATCCTTTACCATGGCAAGTTTAGGATGGATATGGCAATGATATCGCCTTCGTGTTACATCACCAAAATAAAGGTGATGGGATTGGATGTCGGTTAATAGAAATTCCCAAGCAACATGGATTGCGCATGACATTTTAAATTGAGTTTTTTACTAAGAATATTTTAAAAAGTATGATTTATTTTAAACTTGCATATACAGAGTTGAGCATGAGTTGTTGAGTCAAGATGAGTCAGTTGAGCCTTATTCTCTTGACCTATTTTACATACCAGTATATTCCATGTACTAACATCTATTTGGACCTGCATCATTTCATGATGTAGATACAGGTGATAGAGTATTTCAGCCGACACATCATTGAGGTCTGGATCAGTGCATTCCAAGACTTGGTGAGCCCTACTTGCTTTTTAGAGGAGCCCTTTTTCTTCTGATTTGATCTAGTGCTTTTCTTTCTTTGGTTTAGGGTGTACATGGCCTGTTATGTCATCATCTAGATTATTGAGTAGAGGCTTCATAGTCAATAAGTAAAGGATTTGTTGAGTATTTTGTATTCCAAATGCATTCATTGGAAACTATGAGTTAGTTAGGTTATATTTTATCCATATAATGCCATTTTATGTGGGTAATTTCTTTCTGTGACGAGTTTATATGACATTGAGGCTAGGTGGTTTTATAGAGTCAGCTATAGTTCTTCAAGTGCTGGCTATGCCAAGGGTACCCTCTCAGGGTATCACAAACATAATATCAAAGCATAGAGTTCAAGAGTCCTAGGGGGATCTATGAAGCCATGTTTAGTAGAGTCTTATTTATGGGTATGCTGTGCACCACACTTTATAAGTAGGAGGCTATAGAACATTAGGAATTGTTATGCATTCTTGTGTTCTGAGTTCGTGCAATAGAGTTAAACTCTACAAAGTTCTCTTCTAACTGTGTGTTTTGTGCTTTGAGATCATTCCTCCTAAACATATCGTGACCCTAAGAAATGCTTTAGCCAGCAATGCTAAGAACCTTACTTCAAAAATGCCTCCCTAGATGGAGATGAGGAGCCGAGGTCCACCGGCTAGAACCGCAGGTGTTCCTATGACAGCTACTGCTCCACGTGATACCAGTACAGAGGCTGATTTCAAATGAGCTATGACCATGCTGACATAATTGGTAGCTACCCAAAAGGGGAACCAGGGCTCCCAGACTCCTAGTTCTAGCTATGAAGAGCCAACGATTACCACCAGAATGGGAGACTTCTTGAGGATGAACCCACTGTTTTTCATTGGGTCAAAGTTTGAGGAGGATCCTAAGAACTTCATTGACGAGATGTGGAAGTTACTAAAAACTATGCATATAACCAAGATTGAGAGAGTGGAGCTTGCTGCCTATCAGCTGAAAGATGTGGCAAATATTTGGTACAATTAGTAGGGAGAGAGTTGGGTGAGAATACTGAGCTCGCTACTTGGGATGAGTTCAAGAGTGCCTTTCCCAATCAGTTTTTTCATCTTGAGTTAAGATAGGCAAAGGTTGAAGTGTTTATGAATCTGAATCAAGAGGGGTTGACTGTTAAAGAGTACAACTTAAAATTCGTCCAGTTATCCAGGTATACCCCAGAGATGGTCCAGGATATGAGAGCGAAGATGAGGAAATTTATATCTGGGTTGGGTAGACATGTGAAGAAGGAGTGTAAGGAGGCATTCCTGATCCTAGGTATGGATATCACCAAAATGATGGTTTATGCTCGGCAAACGTAGAAAGATAAGAAGAAGGACAGAGAGGAGCATCTGATTAAGAAGGCCAAGTCAGCAGGGGCTGAGCCCAATCAGACCAAGCAGAGAAAAGGAGATAAGTATTACTTCAAGAAGAGGACCTCTCGCTATGCACCATCTTCAACTTGTGCACCAACCCCGAGCCACAGGAATGATCTTAACTCCAAAAGTCAGCCAACCTTTAGCACAAAGGGTTCATAGTCTCAAGCTAGTGTGACTCTTGGATCTAAAGGGAAGCCATCTTGAGGGTAATATGGCAAGATGTATCTGGGAAAATATAGAGATGGAGGGAATGATTGTTATAAGTATGGTCTGCCGGACCATTCTGAGAGAGAGTGTCTGATGTTGGGCAATAAGGCCCAATCCTCTACCACAGCATGACAAGCGAGGGGTAACTAGAGAGGTGTTGAATTAGGGGTAGGCAGTGGGAAAAATAGTCTATATACGAAGGGGAACTAACAAGACCAAGAGATTGCACCAGATGTTGTGACGGGAATGCTTTGAGTTTTACCTTTCCTTGCTATTGTTTACTTGATCCAGGTGCAACGTGCTCTTTTGTGACACCATATATGGCTGGTAAATTTGAGATTCTTCTTGAGTCCTTGTTCAACCCATTTTTTGTTTCCACTCCTGTTGCTTAGTCCATTCGAGCTGAAAGGATGTATAGAGATTATGTGGTGTTTATCTATCATAGGGATACTCTTGCTGATTTAATTAAATTAAGATGGTTGATTTCGATATAATCCTGGGTATGGACTGGTTTTATGCCTGCTATGCCTCTATTGATTGTAGAAATCAAACTGTCAAATTATAGTTTTTGAATGAGCTTGTTATAGATTGGAAGGGAGATTTTGTGGCGCCAAAGGGTAAGTTTATTTCTTACTCAAGGTTTGAAGACAGATCTTTAAGGGATGTATGTACCACCTCGTGCGAGTCAAGTCAGACGATATTAAGCCCCCTACACTTGAGTCTATCGCGATTATGAGTGAGTTTCCTAATATATTTCCCGAGGATTTGCCTGGAGTCTCTCCTGACAGGGAGATCAACTTTAGAGTTGATGTACATCCTAACACCCAGCCTATTTTCATTACACATATGGAATGACCCCTGTAGAGTTGAAAAAGTTAAAAGAGTATTTGAGGGATATGCTAGAAAAAGGATTTATAAGGCCGAGTGTCTCTCCATAGGGCACTCCAATTTTACTCATGCGAAAGAGGGATGGTTCCCTTAGAATGTGCATTGCGTACCATCAGTTGAATAAGGTGATAATTAAGAATAAGTATCCTCTTTTGAGGATCGATGACTTATTTGACCAACTTCAGGGTGCCACTATTTTCTCCAAGATAGACCTTAGATTAGGCTATCACCAATTGAAAGTGAGAAAATGTAACATCCCGAAGATGGCTTTTCGAATACAATATGGTCACTTTAAATTCTTGGTGATGTCATTTGGGTTGACAAATCCTCTTGCAACCTTTATGGACCTGATGAATAGAGTATTAAGATAGTATCATGACATGTTCCTGATTATGTTCATTTATGATATTTTGGTGTATTCCAGAGATAAGGAGGAGAATCTCAATCATCTCAGAATCATTTTGTAGATGCTTAGAGATAATGAGTTATGTACAAAAATTTCTAAGTGTGAGTGTTAGCTCAATTTGTGGCTTTCTTAGGCCATGTGGTTTGTAGAGATAGAATGTGAGTGGATACTCAAAAGATTGATGTAGTTAAGAACTTGCCAAGACCAACCTCACCGACCCAGATAAGGAGTTTTCTAGGATTAGCTGGCTATTACTTGAGGTCTTTTGATGGATTTTCTTCTCTATCCGCCCCATTCACTAAGCTGACTTAGAAGAAGGTCAAGTTTCAGTGGTCTGATGAGTGTGAGAAAAGTTTCCAAGAGCTAAAGATGAGATTAACTACTAGACCAGTATTGACCCTACCTGATGGGATGGATAGATTTGTTATCTACTACGATGCTTCGAGACTGGGATTGGGATGTTTGTTGATACAGAGGGGGAAGGTTGTTGCCTAAACTTCCAGAAAGTTAAGGTGCATGAGAAGAATTATCCCACTCATGACTTGGAGTTGGTAGCAGTAGTGTTTGCTCTTAAACTATGGCGCCACTATTTATATGGAGCACATTTTGATGTATTCACAGACCACAAGAGCTTACAATATGTCTTCACCCAGAAAGAGTTTAACTTGAGGCAGAGGAGATGGCTTGAGTTGCTCAAAGGCTACGACATGAGCATCCTATACCATCCAGGTAAAGCTAATGTCATTGTTGATGCTCTTAACAGATTGTCCATAGGGAGCACCACCCATGTGGAGGAGGAGAAGAGAGAGTTAGCCAAAGAAGTTCATAGACTAGCACGATTGGGAGTTCAATTAGATGAATCAGGCAAAGAAAAAAGTCTCGTATATAATGGGTCTGCATCATCTCTAGTAGTAAAGGTGAAGGAGAGACAAGATGAAGAAGCTATTTTATTATAGTTGAAGAAGGATGTGCTCAAGTAGAAACTGATGGCTTTCGCCAAAGAGGGAGATGGGGTATTGAGGTATCAAGGAAGATTTTGTGTTCCTAACATTGATAATGTATGAGGGAGGATTATGGCAGATAACCACAGTTCAATATATTCCATCCACCTAGGGTCTACCAAGATGTACCATGACTTGAGAGAAGTCTACTGGTGGAGTGGAATGAAGATAGACATTGTTGAGTTCTTCTCCAAGTGCCCTAATTGGCAAAAAGTTAAGGTTGAGCACAAAATGCCATGTGGAATAGCTCAGAATTTTGAGATTCTACAGTGGAAATGGGAGATGATTAACATGGACTTCATCACAGGCTTACTGACGTCCTGTAGACAGCACGATTCAATTTGGGTGATAGTTGATCGGATGAAAAAATATGCATACTTTTTTGCAATCAAGATGACTAACACTGTGGAGGATTATTGTCGACCATACATAAAGGAGATTGTTAGATTGCACGGTGTCCCCTTGTCTATCATCTCAAATAGAGGATCTCAATTCACCACCTAGTTTGGGAGATCTTTCCAAAAGGGTTTGGGTACGAGAGTGTATCTTAGCACTGCTTTTCACTTACAAATGGATGGCCAAGTAGAACTTACTATTCAGACATTAGAGAATATGTCGATATCCTACACCATTGACTATAAAGGTAATTGGGATAGTGTTTACTTACAATAACAGATCCCATTCGAGCATTTAGATGGCCCCATATGAGGTCTTGCCTATGGATGTTTTGAAGTAGGTGAAGCAGAGCTGATTAGACCAAACCTGGTTCACCAAGATATGGAGAAGGGGAAGATTATTCAAGAAGGGTTGAGGGCTGCATAGAGTCGATAGAAATCCTACCCAAATATTAGAAGAAGGGACTTAGAGTTTGAGGTCAATAATTGGGTGTATTTGAAAGTCTCTCCCATGAAATTAGTGATAAGATTCAAAAAGAAAGGAAAATTGAGTCTGTGGGCCCTTACTAAATCATAAAGAGTGTGGGAAATGTGGCGTATAAGTTAGAGCTACCATTAGAGTTAGTGACCATCTACCCAGTCTTCCATATTTTTGTACTCAAGAAGTGTTTGGGAGATCTATAGTTGGTATTGTCTATCAAGAGTATTGGAGTAAAGGACAGTATGAGTTTTGAGGAGATTCCTGTCCAAATAATTGATCGTCAGGTTCACAAGTTAAGAACTAAAGAGATTGCATCTATCAAAGTACTATGGAGGAACTAATTTATAGAAGAAGCTACATGGCAGGTGGAGGAGGACATGAAGGTCAAATTCCCTCATCTATTCTTGCCTTCTGATAATGAGAGTGTTGATGATAATGATTTCTGTCTAAATTCTTGAGTTCTTATTTCTTGAGTTCTCCTTCCCTGCTGTGTTTGATAAATGATAGAGCTCTAGAGTCTGAGTGAGGATTTGTGTGATGTATTGATTGTTTTATTGTTTTACTTGCTGAGTTTCTTGGTTTATTGATTGCATCGGTGAGATAAGAGCTGGTTGATTGTTAAGAGTCCATAAAGAGATTTGTGCCTTGACCTAAATCCGTAGATTTCTCATCATTCGAGGATGAATGATCCTAAGAGGGAGATAATGTAACACCCCCTAACTCCTTCTACCTAATCTTAAGTAGATACAGAGAAAAGACTGAGAGAAATAGCAGAAGAAGGATTTACGAGGGCCACTTACGACCCGTAGATAGGTTTATAACTCATAAAATGGGTCTCGTAAAACCCAGATGACTTCACAAAATATTTCTAAGTCTAAGGTCTATATATGAGATAGTATACGACCTCTAAAGTATCCTATGGCCCATAGAGTGGTTTTGTAAATTGATGGTCCAGATATCAACTTTTCAGTATCCTGAATACGAGTTGACAGACAACTCGTAGAAAGTTTTACGACTCATAGAGAGGGGTTTCGTGAAAAATTATAGTGACTCAATTTTCAGGACCCTTTGTTTATGAGAGGTCATCTACGACTCATAGAATGGTCTATGGCCCATATACAGGGTCTCATAGACTCATACGACAGTTTTTAAGAGGGGTACTTTTTTTTCATTCTGATTCCTATTTAATTAAATCCTTAGTCGTTTTAGGCTTGAATAAAGTCTTAAAATAGAACCCCAGGTGTATTTTCACCATTGTTCACGCTAGAGGGTTTCTTAAGAACACTAAGAGGAGGGAGAAGAGTGAGAGTTCTTGATTCTAGCATGAAGATCGACTGGACTTGGATTGTTTTTCTATCCCCATGTATGTAAGGCTTACTAAAGTGTAAAACTACATTCGTTGACATGCCTCTTTCATCTACTTGATTCATAATTGAGGAAAAAGTTGAGATTTGAGAAATTCAATTATCCTAATACTGAAATTCCTGCATTTATCCTAAATTCTCCTAATAATATATAAGGTACTTGCTGCACTGCATATTACTGATATGAAATTGAAGTGAAGTTTTATACTCGACAGCATGAACCCTAAACTACATAATTCCATGAAATTCTATACATGGACTGAGTTGAGATTTGGGTTTGATATTTATTGTATGAGATGTGTAACTTAAGCATTATCGAGCATGAAACACATATTGAACCTAGTCATATATACTATCATGAATCATACTTGCATTGCATACACATATTGAACCTAGTCATATATACTATCATGAATCATACTTGCATTGCATGATGAGTCTAATTGAGTGAGTTTGAATGACCATTAGTCCGAGTCGAGTTTGATTGTCTTTATTTTTTTACTAAATTGATGAGTCATCAAGATAATTAGTTGAGATAAGATAACCTATTGTGATTTTATTGATTGTCTGAGTAATGAGGATTAGGTTGATTGATGAGTTGATCATGTTTTAGACTTGGGACGAGTATCAAGCATCAAGTTGGGAGCAAGTAAATAGCCACTCTAACCCACAAAACTATGTTGCTAGTATAGGATAGTCATACAACATATTCTGGCAACTGTTATCCCAAAAGTGGACATTTACTATGGATCCATAGAGAGTTTATCGTCCTTTACCGTGGCAAGTTTAGGATGGGAATGACAACGATGCCCCCTTCATTATGCATCACCAAACTAGAGGTAATGGGATTGGATGTCGGTTAAGAGAAACCCCCAAGCAACATTGATTGAGCATGACATTTTAAACAAAGTTATTTTACTAAGCATATTTTAAAATGCATGATTTTTATTTTAAACTTTCATGTACTGAGTTGAGCATGAGTTGTTAAGTCGAGATGAGTGAGTAGAGCTTTATTTTCTTTAGCTATTTTACATACTAGTATATTCTATGTATTGATGTCCATTTGGATCTGCATCATTTCATGACGCAGATGCAAGTGATAGACGAATTCAGCTCGTGCATCGTTGATGACCGGATCAGTGCATTCCACAGAGTTAGTGAGAGCTCCTTGCTTTGCAGAGGAGCCCTTTTTCTTTTGATTTGATCTAGTACTTTTCTTTCTTTGGTTTTGGGTGTCCATGGCTTGTCATGGAACCATTGATCACGCTCAAACAGTATCTGTAACTTTGAGGATAAAGCGCTCGTTATCAAATATAAAATCTGACCATAGGTTAGGGTCGAATCCCAAGGGAATACGGGGCTTTGCAACTTTTAGTCACAAACAACCAACTCAAACATCACATTACTCATCTGTTAAGAAACGGGAGTTTTGCAATGATTGGTAGTAAATAAAACAATACTAATAAAATATAGAGATAATCAATTTGGAGAGCAACTTGGGAAATTGTGTTCCCATGCTTCCCTAACTTAAATATCCCGAATAAAACAACTTAAATTAGAACATTGCATGTAAGACAGTAACTTAGGTTCTTCCTACCCTTGGTTAAAGGCGAAGGTCGAATTTCATTATGACACTTGGCCAGCTACCATAGTGTGCCAAACTAATCACTACTTATTATCCTAGTCGACCTCTCCTTGGTCGGGTTTGGTTGATTAGATAAGAATACATCAATCAAATATAGTCACCCATTTCCATTTCCTATTCATCACTACCTTGATCAAGATCATGACTCTAGGTGGGGTGTAATGTTGGCAACTATTAAACAACAAGCAAAATGATGGAAAATGGATGACTCATAGAGAGGGGTTTCGTGAAAAATTATAGTGACTCAATTTTCAGGACCCTTTGTTTATGAGAGGTCATCTACGACTCATAGAATGGTCTATAATACATGCAAATACCCAACTCAACAAGTGCAAATAATTTGGATTTATAAGATAGTTACTCATGGTTCCTACAACCCCAAGTTGTGGTTTCAGCCAGTCATAGCTTGGGTACACAAATCAATAATGAAATTAGAAGACATCGAAGATTTGTTACACAAGCAAATTGAAGAATAATGAAACCCTATTTGCAATTAGAATCACAAGCTTGAATTGTAAGATAAATCCACAAGTGAATCTAAATATCCAAATTTGAGTCTCAAAGTAAAACCTCAAAATCTACTCTCTATTCTATCTGTACAATCTCTCTACAATCTTGAATAATATGAAGAATAATGAAAGGCTGCTCCTAAAACTCTAAAATATACTATTTATAGTATTAACAAAAAGTTTCTTAAAATAATTAGAAAATCTGATCAGCATCATCTATGACTCATACTTATGACTCATAGGGTGCCCTACGAGTCATAATTGGGCTTTCGTTATAGCACTTGGCTTTTTGGACATCACTGCTATGATCCACTTCAACAAGTCATAGTTTGATCTATAACTCGTAGTACCTTCTCGTAGTCCACCCTTACATTTCTTGGTCCAATTTTAGTCAACATTGTTAATTTCTACAAGGCCTCTCTTTACGCGTCATAGAGAGGACTATGACTCATACCTTGAGCTCGTATGATTGAACTTCAAATTTTTAGATTTTGTTTTTGAACATTGTTAAATGCTACGAATAGGCTCTATGACTTGTAGCTTGATTTGTGATTCGAAGTGGAGTCTGTAGGTCTTGAAAATCAGCAAGATCTACAACTTTTCCCAAAACCAAGTCAAGCTATATTTTCTACAAAAACAAACACAAAAACACATAAAAACCCATAAAAAGTTGCATTAAGAAAACATAAAATCCAAGTTTTAGGCATCAAATGGGCTATATTTTGGCAGCATATCAACACTTTCAACTTAGAATTGTTGCTTCTCTTCAAGTGTTGACACAATCAAGATAGATATTAAAGCAATACATAGCAATCAAGCCACTGGCATATACCATACTCAAATTCAGTTCAAGTACCCAAAATAGCTTTTTCAAAACCTGATCATGTAGCTTATAAGCAAACTATAACATACTGATACATTTGACAATCTAACTATGACAAGTTAAGGAGTATCAAAGTTTCATATTCACTGAACAAGTCAAATGTTAACTATGCAATGCAAATGCCCTGACAGAAAAAAAGTCCCTTTTCAACACTCAATATGCTTTACAAAGTTCCTCATGGGACTATCCAAGCATACTCACTCTCACAAATGGGGTTCATGCATGATGAGCAATACCATAAGCTTACCCATATACTCTTAACCTGGACTATTGACTAATTAGATTAGGATCACTTTAGGACTTCATAGGCTTGTAATGTAGCTCATAGGGCTTTGATATGACATTTTGGAAAATTAGTGACTAAGGACCAACCTTGAACCACACTTTTCAACACTTTTACCTTAAAAACTCAACCATTCTTAACTTGTTCTCCCTATTCTTCATTTGGAAGCTTTTCTGGGTATTTTCTCTTTATTTTCATCTTGCGCTATATTTTCAAACTTATTTTGCTTTTTCAAATCCTTCTAAGGCATCTTTTTCTCTTACCCAATACATGACTTCCTACTCTTTCTTTTATTCTCAACTCACCACCTTATTTTTTCTATTATACATACCCTCAACATCGGCTTTTAGCGTGAGATGAAGTATACAATATCCAATACACAAACCAGGGCCACTTTTGTTAGCCTCCCTCAACTTAGGATTTTGCCTCAATAAAGGTTCACAATGTTCAAGGATAGATCATGGCCAATATCAAGGTATTTCGCTAGATAAGGTTAGGCTACTTAAGTATTAAGAAAGAAAAAAAGTATATGTAAGGATCAAACATTTGGAACAAGGGATGAATTATTTCATTTGGTTGGTCATTTGGGCAAAAGTGGACTAAATTAAAGAACTAGGGCCTCAGATCCCTTCCTAATCCATACAATCCCTAGTTCAGTTCAAAGTAACAGGGCAAGTTTTGAATCTGTACACAATACATCAACACAATAATATTTGCTCAAGTGAACATGGCATTGCACATATAGCGAAAAAAGACTAACCGAGCATGCTTCAAGCATTAACTTGCCTTCACTTAATCAGAACAAAAATTGCCAAACCATTCAAACATACATGATTGCAACATAACTACCAATCAACAAAAATTTTTATGGGCACCAATTTTTTAAATTTTTTCATAAATCATCAAAACAATGTATATGCCAAAAGTTGAACTACCATATACTACAAATATTATCTACAACATCTAAAACATGTCAATTCAACAGAAAATT
Organism: Solanum virginianum; assembly: GCA_000787875.1. NCBI lineage: Eukaryota > Viridiplantae > Streptophyta > Magnoliopsida > Solanales > Solanaceae > Solanum > Solanum virginianum. The sequence continues at coordinate 47,280 of DF360183.1, read as the reverse complement.
AAAATATCCATGAGGAAAAAGAAGATAGGCAAGAAAAACCTAAGAATCAAAAATTGAGATAGCTATAGACTAAAAGCTACTCAGACTTTACCGTAGTCCATAGCCACCCATACCCTATAAAAAATAAGTACTTTTTTTTCAATGCACGTACAAAACAAAAATAAGAATAGGAGTAAAAAAATCAAACATATCATGGTGCGTAGGCACCAGTCTATGGCTATCCTTGAGCATCCCCCACCCTTGGGGTAGTCTGTGTTGCAGCTATGCTAGATAAGATAATGCCCTTCAATCGATCAAGCTCCTGGGCTCTCCTCAGCTCCTCCTCTTCTCTCAATATCCTCAAGATGAACCCAGGTACCTCTTCATCTAACTCCTCAACAACCTCAAAGGCTTTCTAGTGCATCTGGCACTCCTTCTCCTCATCTACTTCAATTGATCTATTTTCAGGAGCATGCGGTGGGGATCCTCCGACACAAACATATCAAATAGAGGCTCATGTATAAGTGTAGGCTCAAGCACTATGATCAGAACCGCTAATGATTTAATCAAGTAGGCCTTGAATTTCGTCAACTCCTCATGAAAGGCTGATAGATCTGCTGGTGGAGCATCGGCTAATCTCTTTTGGACTCACACCTCAAAAGAATTGACGTGGGCATCCACTGTAGCAATGCGTTGATTAATGATAGAAGTGGTGAATGCCCTACATTGGTCCTCTAGTACCTCAACTATCTTCCGAACCCATGGTCTGATCTGTTGTATAAGTTGAGACAACTGAGCCATGATCCATGATAATCTCTACACCATAGCCTGAAAAGTAATAGCAGAACAATAGGGATGTTTGCAGAAGGAATCTGCAATGTAGATGGCTCTAGTACAAGTGTAGTTCTGGTGAGACCTATCTCAATGTCAACTGCCGTAGGCTATTTTAGTCCCTCTTCTGTAATAACAGTTAGAGTAGAAGTGGTGGAAGCCAACGACCCTGAGCTTGTGGCTCTATCATGAATGTCTTGAGCGTAGGCGATTGAGCCCGTTGAAGCACCACAGGGTTCTCACCAGCCTTTATTAGGCTGGGATCAATAGTGTAGAGGACCATAACTATGGGATCTATGCAAAGCGATACCTCCACCATCGGCTCCATGCATAATCAATAGATCAACACCGAGAATAGCATACACATGGTCCTCTTGAGCGCTGACTCATGTATCTACTCTACTATAAGTCATGCCCAATCAATATTATAGCTAGCTAAGATGATGGCTGCTAGAATAGCTCGCTCCAATGTGAGAACGTTATCTATAAAAGTGGTCGAAGGCGAGACGAGATAATAGCCCACAAAAACATGGCAGGAAATGAGAGAGAGGACTTCACTATCAGATCTAAATATGCCATGACCCATGTAGGCTTTGGACAATGCTCAACAATCTGACTCACAACCCATCTCAGAAGCGCAGTTCTCTAGTCCATACTCTTGGAAATAACATCTTGTCTAATTTGCCTAATCCATAAATCAAACTCAATTGTAGACTATGGTTCTTTATATGTGAGATTAACCTACTTGCGATAGATTGTCTCCTCAGATATATCGACCCACAGGCCTCTAACCAACACCTCTCCCAATTTGGGTTCCTCGAGAGGTTTATTCTTCTTGGGAAGATCTTATAGAATGGTGGTTGCATAAGCTGCATAACATTCCTACACTATGAGTAGGGAGTACTTTCCCAGCTTATCAGTCAGCCATCTGAGTCCATTTTTTCTCATATCCTCCTCTAATCTGGGACATGGCTTAGTCTTGTGTCAATAAGTCGGGGCTCCTCATAGAATGATCGAACTGGCTTCCCTTGCCTCTTTAGCTCTAACCCCTCATCAAATATAACCTTCATCCCCTAAACACCCCATCGATGATACTGAGGATCTATAAAAGAAATAGATAGGGTAATAGAGGACTCCTCATCTCATCGAGCATGCTTCAAGCATTAACTTGCCTTCACTTAATCAGAACAAAAATTGCCAAATCAAACTCTGTGTTTGAGGGAGTCATCTATGACATGTCCCTATCAGACCCATTGCCATGTCCCTCTTTGTCAGACTAGGTAGAACTAACATCCTGCACTTAGGTCTTAGCAACTCGTGCAATCACCATCATAGTCTGAGGCACCTATGCTTTGGGGTTAATATAGACATTTTGGAGCTCATTCAGTCCACCTGAATGTTCATCACCAGAATTTTCATCTACAAGCCTCATATTAATAGCCCTTTTTCCTACACATTTATTCTTAGGAGCCGTACTACCTGAAAATGAGCACAAACAGACCATGATCAGCCCCAAAACATTCAACAAACTAAAAACATGATGAGCACCGCACATGAGTTCCTTGTAGAAGCTATCTCCATTTGCCCCCATGCTCTATTGGTCTTTGCTACTTGCCCCATTCTTTCCCCTATCCTTGTGAATAGTTATTCTATAAACATACCTCCCATAATGGTATCGGCACATGCTTCACTATTCTCATCAAGAGCTCGATAGAAAATCTCCATTAAGGCATCATCTGAAATACCCTAAAAATGTACCTTGGAAATGCTAATAATCGTAATTTCCATATATCTCATACACATACTCTATGCCAACATGATGTTACCTTATTGGAATTGGAGCTCCTCACGATTATCCTCCAAGTGTTTAGTTTTCGTATCTTGGAGATAAGCTTTGGTGAGTCCTCAAGTTTGGGGACACTAGCTATGCTACTCTTGCTTATGTTATTTTCCCTATATTGATCTTTGATATTATAAGGGTGAGCCAGGAAAGTTTCTTGACCCCGCCTCATTTGTGTTTAGAGGTGTTGTTAGAACAATTGATATATCTATGCTTTGAGCTTTGACTCTTTATGCTTTATAAATTCTAAGACTTCCATTAGTCTATTTTTTCCTTATTTATATGATGTTGTTGTTTACTTTGCTTCTGTGACCAAGGATGTGTAATTGATTTGCTAAGAGGCTTGTTTGGGTCCCTTTATGTTTCTATTTGCCATGTCATGTCTAGGCCCTAGGCTTGGGTCATGACATCATCCACGATCTTATGGTCCAAAACCATTCTCAACACTTGGTAAATCACTCCCTTGTTGTGCTAATAGCATCACCCAGTAATTGCTCAAAGTTATTGATTTGATCCTTAAGTTTGAGCTTTTTGGACCTTGGAAAATATCTCTCTAAGAAGACTCTTTGTAATTCTGCCCAAATGGTGATTGAGCTTTGTGGGAATTATGACAACCATATCATTGCATTACAAGTAAGAGATAAAGGGAACACATGTAACTAGGAAGCATCCATAGAAAGATTCTGTATACCTATCACACTCTTACACACAAAAACAACATTATGAAAATGGCTATGAAGATCATCCAAAGATAACTCTGCAAAACAAACCATGATTCTGAAGTATTTGGAGTAACATAATTGACATTGTGAACTTAGTTTAGGTTGGTAATAGTGGAAACACTATAGAACCTGTGACATCCATTGCCATAGGATTCAATTGATATTGATTCCAACCATATGCATCCTCATTGAAATTCCTGTGGTGTAGCCTATTTTCCCTTGGTGGTGGATTCTCTTCTCTACCAACATAATCATCGTTTGGGTCCATGGCTTCATCAACCACAATATTCACATTTGCTTGGGCCATTCTCCTAGCAACACATTAGATCTCAAGATTAATTGGAGCTAAGGGTTCATCTTGGTTCATTGTATAAGTCATACACCTAGTATACCTTATAGAGAACTAACACAACAAAAACAAAAGTAAAATTCAAGAGAATTAAGAAATCAACACTTCAATCAACTATTAGTGAAATCAAATCAAAACGTCACAATATTCCAGTAATGCCCCAAAAAAATATGCTTCAAAAATGCCCATAATCGTAATTTTCATATATCTCAAAATTCATACGTGATATTGAAAATTCTACTTCATATTATCGATCACGGGGCAAAATTGAGTGAGAAATGGGTATAACCTGAATTTTTGAGGACCCATAGTGAAAAATAAATTTTGCTAATTTATGATTTCAAGATAGCATCCGCGCCCTAGCTGCTACGTCGCACCAAGATAGCATCCGCGCCCTAGCTGCTACGTTACCCTAATTTATGGAGCAGTTCAAAAATGGCCTGCCGATAGATCTGTGTCACACCAAGGATGTGGACCAATGTAAGGTTTTCCTTGGTTTTACTATCTCGGCCAATGGCATCAGGGTCATAGCCCAATGCCTACTTATGCATAAAAACACCCACACTTAGCCAATTTTTAACTTTATATCACTCAAAATACTAAAAAAAAACCTCTCTAAGACTTAACCAAATATCTCATTCAAATTTCAAGGATTTTAGGCTTAACTTTGGAAATCAATGATTCTCTTCAAGCTCTAAATTCTCTTCAAGTATTAAGTTCTCTTCAAGCTCATCTCAAGAAAACCTAAGTTTGAGGCATGTGGATTTCATCCATTGGGTCCTTTTACCCATAGAGCCCAATCTTCCTTTTTCTAAAAACTATATATTTTCAAGTTGTATTAACTTTGAGTATCTCTTATTATGAATTATGAGCATGAATTATATTGTGGTTTTATGAAATTTTGATTAATTATGTATGACCATCTATTTTAAGCTTTTACCATGATATGATTATATCTATTTAGACTATGCATGTTTTGAGCTATGAAACTATGATCTATTATGAGATTTGATGATGGTTTTTAATACTCTATGCCAACATGACGGCATGTTTTGAGCTATGAAACTATGATCTATTATGAGATTTGATGATGGTTTTTAAGGTACCCTACATGGGGGTTTTACTACACGTTGGTGGGATGATTTGCATAAAGTTTTCTCATCTTATTCACTCTCGAATTGCATGATATTGAACTAGTATCATGAACCCACCAAGTATTTGATAAAATGCCAACAATTCTCAAGTTATTGATAATCTATTTCATGATTTACAAGTCAAGTGACTATATGATGATTATGAGCTTTCAAGTATTTATTGAATTCATGAAAAGTATGTATGATGTCGCAAGTATCAAGTTTGGCCCTATTTCAAGATTTTTACCTCTTGTAAGCCATTCATGTTAAAGCAAGGGTTTATGTATCATTATGCTCTACTCACATGTTTCAAGTTAGGCTCACCATTAGAGGTCAAATATGTTTAAGAGCTACTTATGTCATGTTTCCATATTTCTTACAAGTTATGATTATTTCAAGTATTCTGTGGGATTAGACTTATCACCGATGGATTGGATATCGGCATGGACTATCTTCAAGGGTCTATAATCATTCCTCAAACTAAGTTCTAATGTAGGATTATGTTTTACCCATGCTATACTAGTGGATCCATTTAGTGCACTTTATCCTGAAATCCACCCCGAAATGAGGCAAGTTCTCGTAAGGGGGTTACGTTTTTGAAATGGAACGGGCTCCTGTAAGGTGAAATATGGTTTACCTTGGTAAGTAGACCATCTCTTTACTGATGAGGGGTAATAATTGGGATTCCAAGTTGTAGCTTTCTTGGTCTCATTCTTTGTCAGTTGAGGTCACTTTCCACATATGTATTATATTTATGCAAGTTCAATGATTTACAAGCATGTTTTACTTCTAGAATTAACCATGCATGGCATATTGAGATCTCACTTATCTATTGTCTATTATTATGCATTTTGATTATATTGGCTTATGTCTTGTTGGATTGCGTCCTACATACTTAGTACATTCAAACATACTAACGCATACTTTATGCCGACATGATATCACTATGAAGGGATTGGAGCTCTTCTTGATCATCATCCATGTGGCTAGTATAGTTCTACGAAGATAACCTTTGGTGAGTCCTCAAGTTCGAGGACACTATCTACTTTTCTTGCTACATTTAAGACTTCCTTGTGTTGAACATTAGTCATTATGAGGGTGGGCCCAGAATGTGACTTAGGCCTTACTCCATTCCGAGTTAGAGGTGTATGTTGGATATTATGATATTATTGTGCGCTTGACTCTTTTGCTTCACTTATATTCAAGATTTCCCTTAGTCCCACTTCCCATTTTATATATCTCTTGTTGTTGTTTACTTTGGTTCTATGACCAAAGATATGTGATTGATATGCTAAGAGGATTGTTTGGTTCTCTTTGAGTTCTCATTCATCATGTCACGTCTTGGCCCTAGGCTTGGGTCATGACAAACTTGGTATAAAAGCACTAGATTATTAATAGTCCTCGGAATCCAACACACTGCATCGATTAGAGTCTTATTCATGGTTGTGAAGCGCATCACAACTATGAATGGGAGGCTATGAGACATTTTAGGAAATGTTTGACTTCTTCATGATTTATGCCGTGTGATAGAGTTAAGTACCCATAAGACTTACTCCTGATTCATAACCATTGTGTTTCAGAATATGTCTCAAGCTACTCAAAATGGTGGCCAAGGTGGTGACTATAACCCTTGGGGATCAACTTCCCAAAAATGATATATTGAATGCAGAGGTTTGTAATACTCTATGGCTATTGACCACGGTTGTAACCACTCAACTCAATCAACAAGTGGGTGCTCCCGAGACTTCAAGGGATAAGAAGAGGAGAGTGAGGCTAAGAAGGCCTGAGTTGGTGGTTCCTCAACTTCTACTAGTCTATCGGTTCGCAAGTACAAGAAGAAAAGGATCTCTTTTGACACTTGCCAAAGGTGTAGCAAGAAACATCAAGGGATTATTTGGCAGAAGTTGAGGGATTTTTCAAGTGTGGCAGTGTTAGGCATAAGATGAGAGATTATCCAGTGCCTCAAATGTAGGAAGAAGAAGGATCCAAATTGAAGGTGGCAATGGTGGGATGACTCACCATAGGTGCCCAAAATGTGGGATAAACCATAATGACACATATTGGAGGAACACGGGTGCATGTTCTCAGTGTGGTAAGATGGACCACAAGATTATTTATTGCCCATACTCTCAAAGGAAATGTAAAGGTGTTGGTGTTCAAATTTCTCCTCCATGTTACAAGTGTTGAAAGCACCATCCCGGAGATTATTTGGCCAGTTCGTGCATGTCTTGACTGTGGCACAAAGGATCATTAGTCGAGGCAATGTCCATGGGCTACTACGGATTATGAGGATAACCATCAACGTTCTCAACCATACCCCTCTAGGGGTCACTATATATGGCATGGTGCTTCAAAGTTATGTTACAGGTTTTTTATTTTGATGTGTATGCATTGATAGACCTGAGTGCCACTCTTTCTTTTATTACTTTTTTCTGTTGCCAATGAGCCTCATGTTAATCCCGAATTAATATGTGAACCTTGTGAAGTGTCAACCCCTGTTGGTGAGTCCATTATGGCTAAAAAAGTCTACAGAAATTATCCCGTGTTCACATTACATAAATTCTTACCTTGTGATTTCTTTGAATTAGATATGGTGGATTTTGATGTCATTCTTGGGATGGATTTCTTGCTTGCATATTATTCTTCTATTGATTGTACAGCCCATAAGATTAAATTCTAATTCCGTAATGAGCCCATCCTTGAGTGGGAAAGTTGTAATGTGGTGGTCAAGGGTAGATTTATTTCTTGTCTTAAAGCCCAAAAGTTGATTTCTAAGGGTTGTCTC
>DF360183.1:28242-39586 GCA_000787875.1 Solanum virginianum | reverse complement strand
TACTAAGGGTTGTCTCTATCATCTTATGAGGGTTAGGGATGTTAAGTCCAAAGTCCCTCCAATTGAGTCGGTTCTAGTGGTTGATGTGTTTCTTGATGTCTTTTCCGATGAGCTTCTAAGTGTTTCTCTCGAAAGGGAAATAGATTTTTGTATAGCACTTTCCTGATACTCAACCTATTTCTATTCCCTCTTACGGTATGGCCCCGGCAGAGTTGAAGGATTTGAAGGAGCAATTGAGGGACTTGTTGGAAAAGGGTTTTATAAGGCCTAATAATTACCTTGATCTACACCGGTGTTATTTGTGAAGAAAAAAATGGTTCTCTTAGAATGTTCATTGATTACTGGCAACTTAATAGAGTCACCATAAAGAACAAGTACCTTCTACTAAGGATCAATGACCTTTTTGATCAACTTCAAGGGGCTAGTCACTTTTCTAAGATTGATCTTTGGTCTAGGTATCACTAAGTGAAAGAGATCGAGATGACATTCCCAAGACACCTTTCTGAACTAGGTATGGGCACTTTGAGTTTGTGGTTATGTCCTTTGTGTTGACGAATGCACTGACTATATTTATGGATCTCATGAATAGGGTCTTTAAACCCTACCTTAACTTGTTTGTGATGGTTTTTATTTATGATATCTTGATTTATTCCCATAGTGAGGAGGAGCATGTGAATCACTTGAGGGTGGTTCTTAACTTGTTTGTGATGGTTTTTATTTATGATATCTTGATTTATTCCCATTGCACGGAAGAGCATATGGAACACTTGAGTGTTTTACAAATTTTAAGGTGTGAGAGGTTGTATGCTAAATATTAGAAAATATGAATTTTGGTTGAAAAAAGTTACATTTTTAGGACATGTGGTGTCGGGCGATCGAATTTAGGTGGATCCTAAGAAGATGGAGGTTATTAGAAATTGGCCTAGACGTTTGACTCCGTTAGATATTAGGATTTTCTTGGATTTGGTGGGTTATTATTGGAGGTTTTTAAATGGGTTCCCTTCTATTGCTTACCCTATGAAAAGTTGATCCAAAAGAAGTCAAAATTTGTATGGACAATTGAATGTGAACAGAATTTCCAAACCTTGAAAGATAAGTTTGTCTTTGCACCAATCTTTGCTCTACCGGAAGGGTTGGAAGGATTTGTTGTAGATTATGATGCTTCAAGAATTGGCTTTGGGTGTGTTTTGATGCAAAATGGTAAGGTTATAGCATATGCCTCTAGACAACTTGAGGTGCATGAAAATAATTATCCCACCCATGATCTGGAGTTAGAGGACATGGTATTTGCTTTAAAATTTGGCATCACTACATGTATGGGGTTCATGTTGATGTGTTTACAGACCACAAAAGTCTCCAATATATGTTCACCCAAAAAGATCTTAATTTGAGACAAAGAAGGTGGTTAGAGCTCCTTAAGGATTATAACATGAGTGTTCATTATCATCCCAGAAAAGCTAATGTTGTGGCCGATGCTCTATGTAGAGTGTCCATAGGGAGTTTGGCTTATATTGATGATAGTAGAAATGGGAGGGCTAGAGATGTTCACTAGTTGGCTAGGTTGGGGGTTAGGTTTAATGAAGTTGAAAATGGTGGTGTAGTGGTTATTGATGGTTCTAGATCGTCCATGATTGAGGAGGTAAAGGAAAAATAAGATCTTGACCCCGCCTTACTAGAGTTGGCCTTAATGAAGGATGGTAAAATGGAGATTTCCTAAGGAGGAGATGGTACCCTTAGGTACCAAAGTAGAATATGTGTGCCTAATGTTGATAACTTGATGGAGTTGATTTTAAAAGAGGCTCATGATTTATTCTATTATATTCGATTCCGTGAGAGTGGATAAAGACTATAGGGAGGTACCTTGGTGAAGTTGGTGATTTATTTACTTGAAGATCTCATCCATGGAGGGTGTGGTTTGGTTTTGGTAAATTGAGCCTAGGGTTTGTGGGTCCTTAAAGAGTTTAGAGAAGAATTGGTAAGGTTTCTTATGAGTTGGAGTTACCTATGCATTTGGACTTGGTTCATCGGTCTTCCATGTGTTGATGTTGAAAAAGTGTGTGGTGACCCAAGTGCTATAGTGCCCTTAGAGGTTATGGGTATTATAGGAGAGAATTTGACCTATGAGGAGGTCACAGTTGAGATATTTGATGGACAAGTGAAGATATTGAGGAACAAAGTTGTTGTATCCGTTAAGGTCCTTCGAATGAATCAACAAGTTGGAGGTGCAATGTGGGAAGCCGAAGCAGACTTGAAGAAGTGATATTTGTACCTCTTTCATTCTACTCTAGCTTAAGATAGAAAATTAAGTCCTTTCTATGTTTCTATGTCTTAAGTTTCAGCTCTCATATCACTTTGCATGCATTCATGTTCATGGCAACAAGTTTATGGTGATTTTTGACATTCATGTGGAGACTCTTGAAAATATTGTTTAAGTGTATTTGTTGTATTCATGTCAGGCTGAAATCTTCATGATTACTTCTCTTATGCATATTTCTTTGACTTTCGGAGATGAATATTCCCAATGGGGAGATATTGAAAAACCCCAAAAAATATGCTTTGGAAATGCCTATAATCGTAATTTCTATATATCTTAAAATCCGTGTGTGATATCGAAAATTGAATTCATGTGCTTGATTAAGGGGAAAATTGAGTGGGAGCTGCGTATAACCTTGATTTTTTAGGAGCCGTAGTGAGAAATAAATTTTGCTAATTTATGATTTCCAGAGAGCATCTGCGCCCTTGACGCAACGTGCCAGGGGCGTGGGGCAGTACAAAATGCCCTATGTGATTGGTCCGTGTCATGCCAAGGATAAGGACCAGTGTATGCTTTTCCTTAGTTTTATTCTCTAGGCCAAGGGCATTGGGATCATAGCCCCGTGCCCACTTATGCATAAAAACACCCAAACATAGCCATTTTTCAACTCTATATCATTCAAAACCCTTAAAACAAATAAAAACCCTCTCCAAGACACAACCAAATATCTCAATCAAATTTCAAAGATTTCCAGCTTAACTTTGGAACTTAATGATTCTCTTCAAGCTCTAAGTTCTCTTCATGCTCATCTCAAGAGAACAAAAGATTGAGGTATGTGGATTTCGCCCATTGGGTCCTTTCACCCATGGAGCCCAATCTTCCTTTTTGTTAAAGTTGCATGTTTTCAAGTTGTATTACCTAAGTATATCTCTTATTATGAATTATGAGCATGAATTATGTTGGAGTTTTACGAAATGTTGATTGATTATGCATGACCATCTATTTAAGGCTTATACCATGATTTGATAATATCTATTGAGACTATGCATGTTTTGAGCTAGGAAACTATGATCTATTATGAGATTTGATGATGGATTTCAAGGTACCCTACATGGCGGTTTTACTACATATTGGTGGGTTGATTTTGCATTAAGTTTTCTAATCTTATTTCACTCTCGAATTGCATGATTTTGAACTAGTATCATGAACCCACAAAGTGTTGATAAAATGTCAAGTTAAGAATTCTCAAGTTATTGATGATCTATTTCATGATTTTCAAGTCAAGTGACTATATGATGATTAAGAGCTTTCAAGTATGTATTGAATTCATGAAAGGTAGCTATGATGTTGCAAGTATCAAGTTAAGCCCTATTCAAGATTTTTACTTGTTGTGAGCCATTCATGTTAAAGCAAAGATTTATGTATGAGTATAATCTACTCTCATGTTTTGAGTTAGGCTCACCATTAGAGGTCAAGTATGTTTAAGAGCTACTCATGTCATGATTCCATTTTTCTTACAAGTTATACAATTTATGATTATTTGAAGTATTTCGTGGGATTAGACTTAGCACAGATGGATTGGGTGTCGGCATGGACTATCTTCAAGGGTCCATACTCCTTTCCTCAAACTATGTGCCAACATAAGATTATGCTTTACCTTTACTATACTAGCGGATCTATTTAGTGCACTTTATCATGAAATTTACCCCTAAATAGGATAGTTCCCGTAAAGGGATTACTTCTCCGAAATAGGATAAGCTCCCGCAAGTAGACCACCTCTTACCAATAAGGGGTAAACATTGAGATTCCTAGTTGTAGCTTACTTGGTCTTATTCTTTATGATTTGAGGTCACTTCCCACATATATATTATGTTCTATGCAAGTTGAATGATTTACAAGCATCTTTTACATCAAGCATTAACCATGCATGCCATATTGAAATCTCACTTATCTATTGTCTATTACTATGTATTTTGGTTATATTGGCTTATGTCTTATTGCATTGTATCCTAAATACTTAGTACATTGAAACGTACCAATGCATACTTTATGCCTACACGATATCACCATGTAGGGATCGGAGCTCCTCTTGATCATTCTCTATGTGGCTAGTATGGTTCTACAAAGATAAGCTTTAGTGAGTCCTCAAGTTTGAGGACACTATCTACTTTTCTTACGATATTAAAGACTTTCTTGTGTTGAATATTTGTCATTATGTGGGTGAGCCCGAAAAGTGCCTTGGCCCCCATCCCATTTCGATTAAGAGGTATATTCTGGATATTATGATATTATTGTACTATGAGCTTGACTCTTATGCTTTTTGTATATTCAAGTTTCCCTTATACCCACTTCCCATTTTATATATCTCATGTTATTGTTTACTCTGCTTCCGCGACTAAGGATGTGTGGTTGATATGTTAAGAGGGTTGTTTGGGTCCCTTCGGGTACCCATTCAACGTGTCATATCTAGGACCTAGGCTTGGCCCATGACAATTCCTCGGCAATGATGCCATTAATTTTGATCACTCTCAAATAGTACCTCTCACTTTGAGGAAAAAACAATCGTTGTCAAATATAAAACCTAACCATAGGCTATGATCGAATTACAAGGGAATACAGGGCATTGTAACTTTGAGTCACCAACAACAAATTCAAGCATCAAATAACTCAACTCTCTAGTAAGGGGGTTTTGCAATGATTGGTAGTATATAAAACTATACTAATAAAATGTAGAGACAATCAATTTTGATAGCAACTTGGGAAATTGTGTTCCCTATGATTCAGTAACTTAAAAACCCTGGATAACACAACTTAAATTAGGACATTGCATGTAGGATGGTAACTTAGGTTCTTCCAACCCTTGGACAAAGGCGAAGGTCCAATTTCAGTGTGACACTTTGCCGACTATCATAGTGTGGCAAACTTACTATTACCTATTGTCCCAGTCAACCACCTTTCCTTAGTCGGGTTTGGTTGATTAGACGAGAATACATTAATCAAATTTTGTCATCCATTTCCTTTTCCTATTCATCACTATCTTGATCGGGATCATGAAACTAGGCGAGGTTTAATATTGACTACTAATAAACAACAAGAAAATGAAGTAAAAAATGGATAATACATGCAAATACCCAACTCAAGAAGTGAAAATAATTTGGGTTTCTAAGTTAAATACTCATGGTTCCTACAATCCCAAGTTGTTGGTTTAGCCACTCATGGCTTGGGCACATAAATCAACAATAAAATAAGAAGACATGGAAGATTTCTTACACAAGAAAATTGAAGAACAATGAAACCATTTTTTGCAATTAGAATCACAAGCTTGAATGATAAGATTAATCCACAAGTGAATCTAAATTTTAAAATTTGGGTCTCAAAGTAAAACCCTAAAATCTACTGTCTATTCTATCTCTACAATCTCTCCACAATCTTGAATAATATGTAGAATAATTACAGGTTGCTACTAAAACCCTAAAATATACCATTTGTAGTATTTACAAAAAGGTCCTTAAAATAATTAGAAAATCTGGTCGGTGTCTGCTGCGGCTCATCGTGATGACTCCTAGGATGCCCTACGAGTTATAATAAGGTTTTCATGGTAAACACTTGACATTTTGAACATCACTGCTATGATTCACTACTACGACTTGTAGTGCCTTCTCGTAGTCCACTCTTGTATTTCTTTGTCCAATTTTAGTCAACATTGTTAATTGCTATGAGGTCTCCCTTTTTGAGTCGTACAAAGGACTATGACTCGTACCTTCAGCTCATATTGCTGAACTTTAAATTTTTAAATCTTTTTTGAACACTTTTAAATGCTAGGAACATCATGTACGACTCGTAGCTTGAGCTACGACTCATAGTGGAATCCGTAGATCTTGAAAATAAGCAAAATCTGCAACTTTTTCCAATATCAAGCCAACCTGTATTTTCTTCAAAGACAAACACAAACACATATAAAATTCATAAAAAATCGCATTGAGAACACAAATTATCCCATGTTTTAGGCATCAAATATATTATATTTTTATAGCACATCAACCATCTATATTGTTGAGTAGAGGCTTCAAAGACACTGAGTAGAGGATTTATTCAGTATTTTGTATTCCAAACGCATTTATTAGTAACTAGCAGTTAGTTAAGTTATATTTTATCCATATAATGCCTTTCCATCTGAGTAATTTCTTCTGCTAACAAGTCGATGTGATGATGAGGCCAAGTGGTTCTCTTGGGGAGCCAGCAATGACTCTTCAGGTGCCAACCATACCAAGGGTACACTCCCGAGGCATGACAATATGATAGATAATCTTAGCAGTTGGGAATATAGTATTAGTAAAGAGAAAAAGGTGGTGTTGGTGTGAGAGTAAGCTATATGCGAAAAAGGGATGAATTAAAGGGAAGCATAAATATTTTTATGTATTTTCAAATATTTGAATGATAAAATTTAAATGTACTCTAGTTTTGCTTTTTGTAGAGTATAGTTATATCCTTGGAAAGCAATGTCATTATGTATGGTAAAATTGAGTAATCTAAGTGAAACACATTGACGCAACGAAAAAAAAGGAAGAAAGTAAATATTGTAAGATTACAGAACCAGAGAAGGGTTGGAGATCTATTATGCCATGCAACTAGAAAAGAATGCTACCTAGCACATTTCCCAAGATCTTTCTCTCTCCTACTTTCTAGGATTGTAGAATAACTTCTCGGGTGAATCCTTGTCTGAACCATGACCTCCTTTATTTATCTTTGTGTTTCCAAGGCGTCTTTCTCGAACATAAGGAAAATCAAAATGGTGTTAAAAAAATATTCATTGCTTTATTTCAATTTGTCCAAGCATTGATGGACAGAGTTACCCAGAACTTGTACTAGTGGGAGGTATAGTACCCCGTAAAATTAGTCAAGGTGCGGGCAAGTTACCGAGACACCAGGTTATAAAAAAGTGAAGTCTTGTATGTATATATTTCTATGTAAACATAGTTCCTTACTCGTCATTACTTCATGTGAAATGTATCTAATTTGATTATTTATCAGCCTAATCAGGTAACTTATATTTTCCTAGTCCTTTTAATTCTTTGGTAGGTCTAAGAGAAGAAAGGTAGCACCCAACGTGGAGAATTTTGATGCTGCAACTGTTTGTATGATCATTTAGATTATACATGGATACATTTGACTCATAAATATGGATACATTTGAACTATTAACCCCTCTGGTCTCAAAAAAACTCATACTTTAGTAGAAGATGAAAAGTTTCATGGCATTTTGTATGATGCAAAAAACGTTCATTGAAACCCTTTTTTCTGTTCCAGACAACTTTTTTAGATTATTTTTCTCTCGAAGAAGATGAAGATTCAACATACATGCATGTTTCTCCAATAAATGCAAAATAATTTTATTTTTAAGTGTTTATCATAAATAAAGAAGACTATTTAAACTTGTTTCATATTTTGGTATAGAGTTAGATTTCACATCAAGAGAAAGTACATAATGTTTTGTTTGTCACAGCTTCTGACCATATTTATCATAATTTTTTATGTGTCACAGAAAAGAATAATTGTATGAGTCTAACTTTATGTGTGTTCCTATGATATAGACATGCATTGTAACTACTACAACTTCTGGAACCTTGTTTGTTATGCTTGGTTTTCTACTCAGATGCTAATCCCAAAAATTTTCTTATTCTAACTTGAACCTTATAATTTGCCTTGTTTCTGTTTATGAAAGGGGTAAGATGTCATACGTTTACAATTATTTCAATAAAGACATATCTGGAAGGATTCAAATGAAATGTGTTGTGTGCTCTGACTTTTATCTTTGTGTGGAATATGTTTATATCAGTACAGAAGTGTACCCTCACAAAAGCAATCATCCATATGCTGTTATGGTTAGTGACTCCATCTAATTCAGTTTTCGACTATGTACTTCTATTGAATTATGTTATATGTACCTAAATTTAACTGAAAAGAAATAATTTAAGCCAGTGAAAATGCTTGAAGCAGTCTTAAATTGCAGCATTTATCATCATTTTGTGTATCCTAATTGATTTATGGAAAACTCCGGGAAATATTATGAAAATTGTTATAGCTTCTGAATAATTAACATCTTAAAAAACCATTTAAAAAGAAATTATTCACTTCCCACCTTAGCTGATCGTTGATCTTACTAAACTATTTTTCTCACCCTGTTTATAATAGTATAAAATGGCTTAATACATTATTCCTCAAATGTAGGAAGTGGTACTTTCATTTTTGAAGAGTTGTGAGATACTATATGAAACATGGTAATTCATTCTCGGGTTGTTTATCAATCCACAGATGATGATCCGACATAGAGGTCAGTTATCAACATGCTTACTCTTTTTCATTAACATTTTGTATTGAGCCTGATATTTTTGTTGGTTCGAATTGTTTAGGTTCTGCACATATATATACTTTTATTATTATTCTTAATATAGAGTAGAAAGTAATGATGGAGTTCCTTAATTTAGTTGATATCATAGATAAGTTCAGCAGTTGCAGATGCAGGACTTGTAAAGAGAAAAAATGGGGAGTTGTTCTAGGATCAAACTATATGTGAAAAATGGATGAATTAAGAGGAACCATAATTATTTTTAGGTATTTTCAAATATTTTAATGGTAAAGTTTAAATGTACTCTAGTTCTGCTTTCGATAGAGTCAAGTTATAGCCATAGAAAGTAATGTCATTATGCATGGTAAGAGTATAAATTTAGGAATCTAAGTAATGCACGTTGACGCAGCGAAAAAATGAAGGAACAAAGTAAATTTTTCTATGCCATGCAACTAAAAAAGAATGCTCCCAGGCATATTTCCCAAGACCTTACTGTCTTCTACTTTCTAGGATGGTTGAACAACTTCTCTGTTGAATCTTTCTCGGAACCATAACCTCCTTTGTCTATCTCTGTGTTTCCAAGGCATCTTTCTCAAACATGGGAGAAATTCCAATGGAGTAAAAAAAATACTCAGCCCTTTATTTTCATTTTTCAAGCATTGATGGATTGAGTTACCTAGGACTTGTACTAGTGGGAGGTATCGTACCCCGTGAAATTAGTCGAGATGCGGGCAAGTTGCCGAGAGACACCAAGTTATAAAAAAGGTGAAGTTTTGTATGGATATGTGTCTATGTAAACATAGTTCCTTATCACTTCTTCATGTGAACTGTATCTAATTTAATTATTTATTGGTTTAATCTGGTAACTTGTATTTTTCTTGTCCTTTTAATTCTTAGATATGTGTAAGAGAAAAAAAGCAGCACCCAATGTAGATAATTTTGATACTACAGTTGCTGATATGGTCCTTTGGTTTGTACATGGGGTATTTAGCACCCTTTGGGAATGAAAGCATTTGTAAGAAGTAGGATCCCTCAAATGCTAATTTCCCTCGAGCACTCCTCTCAATTTGGACAAACTTTTATTTGACCCGTAAATGTGGATACATTTGAACTATTACTCTTGCTTTGGTTGAAGACAAAAATTTTCATGATATTCTATATGCTGCAAAAAATTTCATGGAAACCCCTTTTCTGTTCCAAATAACTTTTTTGGTTGATTTTTCTCTCAAAAAAGCTCAAGATTCGACATACATGCATGTCTCTCTGATAAACGCTAAACAATTTTAATTTTTACTATTTATCATAAATAAAAAGGACTATTAAAATTGTCTCATACTTTGGTACAGAGTTAGATTTCACACCAAGAGAAAGTACATAATTTTTTATTTGTCATAACTTTCGACCATGTTTATCATAATTTTTTATTTGTCACAGAAAAAATATTTATGAAACTAACTGTATATGTGTTCCAACGACATGAATATGCATTGTAACTACTACAACTTCTTGAACTTTGTTTGTTATGCCTAGTGTTCTACTCAGATGCTAATCTAAAAAAAATTCTAGTTTTCAATTAAACCTTATTAATTTCCTTGTTTCTATTTATGAAAGGGGAAAGGTGTTGTGCTATTGCAATTATTGCAATAAAGACATATCTAGAAGGATTCAAATGAAATATGTTGTGTGCTCCAACTTTGATCTTTGTGTGGAATGCTTTTCTGTCGGAGCAAATTTGCACCCTCACAAAAGCAATCATCCGTATAGGGTTATGGTTAGTGACTCCATCTAATTCAGTTTTCGACTACGTGCTTCTCTTGAATTATATTATTTGTATCTAAATTTAACTGAACAGAAATAATGCAAGCCAGTGAAAATGCTTGAAGCAGTGTTAAGTTGCAGCATTTACTATCATTTTGTGTATCTTAATTGATTTATGCAAAATATTGGAAAAATATTATGGAAATTGTTATAGCTTCTGAATATATAACATCATAAAAGACCATTTGAAACAAAATTATTCACTTCCCATCATAGCTCATCGATGATCTAACGAAAACATTTTGCTAACCCTGTTTATAACCTCTTTTGTGCTGTTTACTTTGCTTAGTTATATTCTCACCCTGTTTATAACCTTGTCACTTTCTATGGATATGTATATCCGGGATATGTCTTTGGGGTTTTCTTCTATGAATAGGATAACCTGTCATTTCCTCTCACATGTGCTGACTGGAATGCAGATGAGGAAATGTTACTTCTGGAGGTAGTCTTCCATCTTTCTGCTTGTGCTTAAATATTTCAAGCATCACTTATTCTCTACTTTATAGTTTGTTTACAAGTTCTCTTATATACATTGTAATGCCTTTATTACTAAATAATGTAGTCACTTTTAAAAAAGGTATTCCCTGAAGATGAAGTCAACCCATGCTTCACAACTTTTTGACTTAAAATTTGTGTCGTGAGAGGAATTTAGTTTTGTGAATCATAAAAAAAGGTATTTAGGTAGGGGTTTGTCTTAATGAATTTTATTGTTTGTATGCAATTATACATGTTAACAAGCCTTAATAATAAGTATTATGTGAGCACAAAATAAATAAGGAATGAAAAAGGAGTCTTGGGCAACCACTTTTGGGCAGCCCTTTTTAAGTTGCTTTTAAATAATATATATATATATACATATATATATATATATATATATATATATATATATATATATATATATATATATATGTGTGTGTGTGTGTGTGT
>DF360183.1:0-28184 GCA_000787875.1 Solanum virginianum | reverse complement strand
ATATATATATATATATATATATATATATATATATATATACATGTGTGTGTGTGTGTGTGTGTGTGTGTGTGTGTTGCCCAAAGTTAAATATGTTTCAACACTTATACTCTCCTTAAAAACATCCTTATATTTGTTTATTCGGTAGAAATCACAGAAAGAAAAAGTTACTTCCCTTGGGCAAAAATCAAGAAGCCCTATCCTCTGGTAAGTAGACAAATTTTGTCTTGAAAGTTTCATTGTTTAGTAATTGGAGTATATCTCTTCATATATAACTTTGTTTTTAGTGTGTAAATATGTTTTAGAAAGCTAATTCATATACCTACAACCTTTGTGTTTATGGAAAAATTTGAATCTTCTTGTATGGTGTCAAAAAAAGGCGTGAAACACAATGAAAGTTCTGGCCAATTTTCTATCTAAGAAGCCTTCTATGTACTGTTGTTAGTATTTTAATCATATCTTGGTGTGTGAGCTGCAATTGGTGATGCTTCTTAGTTCTTTACAACCCCACCCAAGACATTTATCTACTACTCTTATTTTTATGTTGAGACCTAGCTTTATATTTATGGATTCATAACAGTGGACATAAGTTAGGACAAGTTCTGTCCAAAGTTTTGACATAAAAATCCCTGGGGGTGTACTGTTAGTGTTTCGATCATAAATACTTGTAAAAAGAGTATTCTAAAGTTATTCCTGATTGTTTGCAACCTATATTCATATACCTATAATTTTATGTAGACTAGAAAACCTAGTTTTTCGATTTATCAATCCAAAATCTAGTTGCATTGCAAGGCAGTAAAACTGCCGAGAAAAGCGTGATCTACAAAAATATGACTCATTTTTGGCATTTCTCTTCTTAGTTACTACCTGTTAAAAGTGTTGAATATTAAATGAGCATTAATATGCTCACACACATGCTTGTACAATCTTAAGGAAATTGATTGAAGAAACGGATGTCGTATTGATCCACGACTCAAAATCGATAGGGTCGATTGCATGCTAAAAGGTTCAGGTTTGTGTAAAGAATTGTTCTTGTACTTTTGTTACCTGCTAGCATATTTGAATGTTATCTTGGTAAATCAGCTATGTGCTTGTCATTTTATCTTTTTGGGTTGATATATATTGGGACTCATAAGGAAGTAGCTTAATTCGCCCATTTGTACCAACTGCCTGATCACTTGACATCCTTGTGGACTTTGTCCTTCTTGTGGTTATGACTTTGTCACCATTCGCATGCCTCTTGTTTGAATCAGCTGCCATCTTGATTGTGAAGTTTGGTTCATCCTAATTGTGGATAAAGTCCATTTTATTTACGAACTAGAAAGTCTCTCTTAATATGGTTCTTGGTTCTCTTGATAATTGGGTTTTCACCCTTCTTAATGCAGGGTTTTGGTCCTTCTTGATAGTTGATTATGATTGGTGTGACGTCATAACTTACATACTGGGCAAAACTTGTCATTTGAATGTTGTATTAAAATTGTTCCAGGAACCCTAGATACTTAGATCATTAAATATCCTACTGGATACTATTGGTGTATTTGTTCACTTGCTTTATTTACTATATTTCAATTGTCTTTTTCTTTAACTTAAGAAGGGTAAATTGAGGGATTTAAGGTTCTTAGCTTTTAGCTTTTACACAACTAAGTTTCATGCTAAGTGATAGTTATTTCTTTCGTAAGGAGTACGAGAGATGATGTTTGAGGATGACCATTGAAGATAAATTTTGGGAGTTGTACAGAAGATCATATTTGCATCTAGACATATATATATTGTAGTAGTTTTTGTGTGTGTACATGATTCTCCTGTTACATATGTATGTATAAATCTGAAAGGCTACTGTAAATTATGGACCATGGGCTTTAACTTGAAGTTTTGGCTTGTTTAGTTAAATTTGAGTCGGCGAACTTTTCTATATCAAAATACCAGTCATGTTAAGATGATTGTATGAAATGAAAACTAGTAAAGTTTATGTCCTTGCATTTTAATATCGGTAATACTTTTTAGCGTGCTACAACAGTTTGGGCAATATATAATTATCTCGCAATATAGTAGTTTAAATTACTTGTAAGGTACTCATACTAAAAACTTAAGCTAGAATCTACTGTACAACCTTAAGAACAAAATCCTATACCATTAACTATTTCGAATTCATAACTTAAATATGATTAATAGTCACATGTTAAATTCTTCATATGTTGGTAAGTGGTACACAAGCCTAGAATGTACAAAGGTGGCATCCTCCTGCGAGGGTTGCCGCGAGCGTTGCCACAAGCGTTGGTATCAGAGCCCAAGCTTGTGATTTTAGCACTTCTGATGTGAATTACTTGAATACTTATCTATTTTGTAAAAGGTCCAAGGTATGTTATTTGTTCATTTACATGATTAATACTATTTTAGTGCCGGTACAGTGCATATGCATCATGTACATATCCCTAATGCAATGTGATCTTCTCTTTTGAAGGAATTAAATTATGACCTCTTCCTCTAATAGACCTATGGAAGCATCACGAGAAGGATCAGATAACTCTTATTCCTAACCTCGTCCACTAGAAGGGGTTGGCAAACATCTCTCAGATCAATACGTCCCCTGTACTAGTGGGTCTGAAGTGGCAAACCAAGGTGTAAGACCTATCCCACATCTTCAGATAAGCCATAGTACTCAGGTTATGAATCCCGCTTTCTAATAGATGGCTAAATTCTTCTACCATATGGCTGAAGCGATGCATGATCCTAATGGGATAAACTTTGAGAAAATGAGAAAAATGGGTGAAGTAGAATTTGAAGGTACTATTGATCCCACTGATTGGGAACAATGGTTGGAACACATGGAGAGGGTGTTTAAGCAATTAGAGTATTCAGATGTTGCAAAATTAAAGTATGTTATTTCACTATTACAAAAGGATGCTTATGATTGATGGGTGGGCGTTCCAAATGCCAAGGTAAAACCTCTAGTTCTTACTTAGAATGATTTTGTTAAGGAGTTTCATATGAAGTATGTTCCACCTACCTACTATGATGCTTAGAAAAAAGAGTTTTTATGTCTGAGGCAGAGGGGCATGTCTATTGCTAAGTATCAACAAAAGTTCTTAAGGCTTTCTCATTATGCTGGGGATATTATTAAAGAGGAGAAAGATAAGTGTAGGAGATTTGAAGATGGCTTAAATGATTCTATCATAAATAATGTGCCAATCTTGCAATATGTGAACTTCTGTAAATTAGTTTCCACTACTCTTACCTAGGAAAGACTTGATAAAGAAGAAGCTAGTAGACATGAAAATAAACTTCGAAAACTGAGATCAGATTTTGGAGAATATTTGAATGTTATCTTGGTAAATCAGCTAAGCTAGTAGACATGAAATAAACTCTGAAAACCTAGATTGGATTTTGGAGATCCATACAAAAGGGGAAGGTTTGATGATTCTATGGCTAGTGGTATGAATAGGTTACCTCAACCCAAGCAAAGCATATCAGATTATTCTATAGGTAGCTGTCCAAATAATTATCAAGGCAAGACTCATGTTCCTACGTTTGAACAATGTGGGAAGAACCATTATGGTGTGTGCACGAGAGCTTCTAGTGCATGTTTTTACTGTGGTAGCTTTGATCATAAGGTGAAGTGCTATCCTAAATAGGTTCCTTCCTTGCACACTGAAAGCTCGGTTCAGAAGCCTACTACTATTCTCCTCAAACCAATAGGGGTGCAAGACCAAAAAATATCTAAGCGGCTGGAGCAAGCGGAGCAAATCAACCTAGTGGGCCAAGGGTTACAGTAAGAGCTTATGCTATGAAACAGAGGGATGATCAAGATGGCCAAGAGGTGGTTGTTGGTAAATTTTACTTATCTGGCTTATGTGTGTTTACATTGTTTGATCCTGGTTCTACACATTCTTATATTTGTTCATCATTTGTTCTTCTTGAAAATTTGAAATCTATGAGGCTTGATTATAATGTGCTAATGGAAAGTCCCTTGGGCTATCGAGTTGTTTATAATCGAATTTACCGAGCTTGTCCTTTCATGATTGAAGACCAAGTTTGCCTAGCAAATTTGATTGAAATACCCTTCCGAGATTTTGATGTTATTATTAGGATGGATTGGCTTTATAAATATTATGCGGTAGTGGATTATAGATCAAAGCATGTGACTTTGAAGGACCCTGCATTTTCTCATATTAATGTACAAGGTGAAATATCATTGATGTCTAGTATTATTTCTTCGGCCTTGGCAAGAAAGATGATCCGACAAAGTTGTGATGCGTATCTTGCCCACATAGTTGGTACATACTTGGAGAGCCCTAGTATTAAAGATATACCTAATGTGTGGGACTTTCCAAAAGTCTTCCAAGAAAATCTTCCTGGGTGACCCCCAGAAAGGGAAGTTGAATTTCTAATCGAGCTTATTCCCCCATCTACTCATATTTCCATTACTCCTTATAGAATGGCCCCAGCAAAACAAAAAGAGTTGAAAACTCAGTTGCAATAACTTCTTGAGAAGTATTTTATCCATCCCAGTGTCTCTCCTTAGGGAGCCCCTATTTTATTTGTAAAGAAGAAGGATGGAACTCTTAGATTATGTATTGACTACAGACAACTCAACAAAATAACAGTAAAGAATAGATATCCACTGCCAAGGATTTATGATTTATTTGATCAGTTGAGGGGTGCTAATCTATTCTCAAAGATTGATTTAAGGTCTGGGTATCATCAACTGTGTGTTAGAGAGAAAGATATACCTAAAACATTTTTTAGAACTCGATATGGTCATTATGAATTTTCGGTGATGCTATTCAGATTGACTAATGCTCCGGCAATATTCATAGATGTAATGAATCGAATTTTTAAGCCATACCGAGACCAATTTGTGGTAGTTTGTATAGATGATATTTTAGTGTATTCCAAGGGTGGTGAAAATCATGGTAAGCATCTCTGAATTGTGTTGCAAATTTTGAAGGAGAAAGAACTTTATGCAAAACTTTCCAAGTGTGAATTTTAGATAAGTGAAGTAACCTTTTTTGGACACGTCGTATCAGCTGAAGGCGTAAAAATAGATACTAGTAAAATCCAAGCAATTATTGAATGGAAGCCTCCCAAAAGTCCAATCGAAGTAAAAAGCTTCCTAGGCTTGGCGGGATACTATAGGAGATTCGTGAAACACTTCTCCATTATAGCTTCCCCTTTGACCAATCTCTTAAAGAATGAGGAAAAGTTCATCTGGAGTGACAAATGCCAAGGGAGCTTTGAAACTCTTAAATCCTTATTGATGCAAGCTCTGGTACTTACTCCTCCAATAGAAGGGAAGAAGTATGTGATATATAGTGATGCATCTCATCATGGTCTAGGGTGTTTTCTAATGCAAGAAGGGAAAGTTATCTGATATTCCTTTCGAAAATTAAAATGATATGAATTGAATTATCCTACTCATGATTTGGAACTTGCTGCTGTAGTATTTGCCTTAAAGATATGGAGACATTATTTCTATGGAGAAAAATGTTACATATTCACCAATCACAAAAGCCTAAAATACTTGGGTACACATAAGGAGTAGAACATAAGGCAACGTCGATGGCTTGAGCTCATTAAAGATTATGATTGCATAATTGATTATCATCCAGAAAAAGCTAATGTTGTTGTAGATGCCTTAAGTCGCAAGTCCTTTTTAAGCCTTTCCTTGAGTCCACTACCTTTGTTTGTTGAGTTAAGAGCAATGAATGCTCATATTGTAATTTATTCATCTGGCACAATTATTTTCCAACTTTAAGTTAAACCCATATTGCATGAGCAAATTAGAGAAACACAAACGTTTGATGAGAAACTCACGAAGCTGACCAAAAAGGTTCAAGATGGAGAAAAACATGATTTTTCATTAACAAAAGATGGCATCTTATCTTATCAAGATAGGTTGTGTGTCCATAATGATGAAAGACTGAAAAGAGAAACCTTTAATAAAGCACACACTTCATCATATGCCATGTACCTTGGAGGTACAAAAATGTACCGAATCCTTAAAGAACACTACAGGTGGAATCGTATGAAGAAAGACATTGAGGAGTACATTTCAAAATGTTTGGTTTATTATCTAGTAAAAGTAGAACATCAAGTTCCAGTTGGGCTCCTCCAATCCTTGCCAATGCCAGAATAGAAATGGGAGAGAATAATAATGGGCTTTGTTTCTGGACTTCCTTTCACTCAAAAGAACCATGATGTAAAATGGGTGATAGTGGATAGATTAACAAAAAGTGCTCACTTCCTAGCAATCAAGATGGATTATTCACTTGAGAGGTTAGCAGAACTATACATTAATGAGATTTTAAGGCTGCACAGAATCCCTATTTCTATTGTCTCTGACAGAGACCCTAGGTTTATATCTAGATTTTGGTCTAGCTTGCAAAAGGCCTTGGGTACCAAGTTAAATTTTAGTACCTCATTTCATCCTTAGACAGACGGTCAGTCAAAAAGAGTGATACAAATTTAGGACGATCTACTTCGAGCATGCATCATGGAGTTTGAGGGTAGTTAGGACAAACATTTGTCTTAAGTAGAATTTGCTTACAATAACAGCTACCAATAAAGTATTGGAATGCCTCCTTATGAAGCCTTATATGGAAGAAAATATCTGACTCCTCTTTGTTAGAGTAAAGCTGGTGAAAGAAAACTTACTTATCCTAAAATTGTGCAGTAAATAGATGACAAGGTAAAGGTGATCAAGGATCGTCTAGAATGCATGATATCGAGTATCAAGTTGGGCATAAGGTATTTTTAAAAATATCTCCATGGAATAAGATTATGAGATTTGGCCAAAAGGGAAAACTTAGTCCTCGATTTATCGAACCATATGAAATACTTGAAAGAGTGGGACCAATTGCATACATATTGCTATTACCACCTGAATTGGACAAGATCCACAATGTCTTCCATGTGTCAATGCTCAGAAGATATCGTTCCGATCGCTCTCATGTCCTACCAATTGAATCTGTTAAGGTTAATCAAGACTTGACGTATGATGAGGAACTTGTCCACATTCAAGCTCGGGAAATAAAAGAACTTATAAATAATAAATTTCCCTTAGTAAAGGTACTTTGGAAGAACCACTCAGGAGAAGAAGCGACCTGGGAGAGGGAAGAAGACATGAGGATCCAATATCCGCATTTATTTTGAGATGAAATTTCTATAGGGGGAGAGAGTTGTAATGCCCTTATTACTAAATAATGTAATCACTTTTAAAAAGGGTATTCCCTCAAGATGAAGTCAATCCCTACTTTACAACTCTTTGACTTGAAATTTGTGTAGCGAGAGGAATTGAGTTTCGTGAATCATAAAAACAGGGATTTATGGAGGGGTTTGTCTTAGTGAATTTTATTTTTTGTATGCAATTATACATGTTAACAAGCCTTATTAATAAGTATTATGATAAAACAAATAAGGAATGAAAAAGGAGTCCTGGGCAGCCACTTTTGGGTAGCCCTCTTTAAGTTGCTTTTACATAATATATATATGTGTGTGTGTGTGTGCGCACACGTGCGTGTGTGTGTATGTGTGTGTGTGTGTTGCCCAAAGTTAGGTCAGTTTCAATACTTATACACACCTTATAAACACCATCATATTTGTATATTTGGTCAAAATCACATAAAAGAAAGTCACTTCCCTTGGGATAAAATCAAGAAGCCCTATCCTATGCTAAGTAGATAAATTTTGTCTTGAAAGTTTGCATTATTTAGTAATTGGGGTATATCTCTTCATA
Organism: Solanum virginianum; assembly: GCA_000787875.1. Classification (NCBI taxonomy): domain Eukaryota; kingdom Viridiplantae; phylum Streptophyta; class Magnoliopsida; order Solanales; family Solanaceae; genus Solanum; species Solanum virginianum. The sequence goes on along the minus strand of DF360183.1, from coordinate 20,452 downwards.
TACAGCTTTATTTTTAGTGTTTAAATATGTTTTCAAAAGCTAAATCATATACATATAATCTTTCTATTGATGGAAAAATATGAATCTGCCTATATGGTGTCAAAAAAAGGCATGAAACATAGTGAAAGTTCTGGCTATTTTTTTTCTGAGAAGCCTTCTATGTACTGTTGTTAGTGTTTTAATCATATCTTAGTGTGTGAGCTTAGATTAGTGATGCTTATTACTTCTTTGCAACTCCATGACATGTATCTATAACTCTTATGTTTATATTGAGACCTAATTTTGTAGTTATGGATTCATAACAGTGGACATAAGTTAGGATAAGTTCTATCCAGAATTTTGACATAAAAATCCCTGGGGGTGTGCTGTTAGTGGTTATAGCATAAATACTTGTACAAAGAGTATTCTAATGTTATTCTTAATCATTTACAACCTATATTCATATATCTACAGTTTTCATGTAGATAGGAAAGCCTAGTTTTTCCATTTACCAATCCAAAATCTAGTTGCGATGCAAGACAGTAAAACTGGTGCGAAAAGCGTGATTTGCAAAAATAGGACTCAGTTTTGGCATTTATATTATTAGTTTCTACCTATTAAAAGTATTAAATGTTAAATGAGTATGTAAAAGAGTATTAATATGATCACATGAGCACTTGTACTATCTAAAGGAAATTGATTGAAGAAACGGAATCTGTATTGATCAATGACACGAAATCGGTAGGGTCTGTTGCACACTAAAAGGTTAAGGTTCAGGTAAAGACTTGTTCTTATAATTTTATTATCTGCTGGCACAGTTGAATATTATCTTGGTATCTCAGTTATGCGTTTATCATTTTATCTGGTTAGGTTGATATATATTGGGACTTGCAAGGAAGTCACTTATTTCACCCATTTGTACGAATTGCCTAATCACTTGACATCCTTGTGAACTTTATCCTTCTTGTGGCTGTGGCTTTTTCACCATTGTCATATCTCATGTTTCGATCAACTGCCATCTTGATTGTGAATTTTTGGCTTGTCCTAAGCGTGGATGCAGTCCATTTTATGTACAAACTAGAAAGTTACTCTTAATATGGTTCTTGGTTCTCTTCATAATTAGGTTTTCACCCTTCTTGTTACAGGGATTCAGTCCTTTTTGATACTTGATTATGGTTGACATGATGGCATGACTTACATACTGGGTGAAACTTGTCATTTAAATATCATGTTAAAATTGTTCCAGGAACGCTTGATACTTAGATCTTTAAATATCCTACTGGATACTATTGATTTATCTGTTCACTTGCTCTATTTACTATATTCCAATTGTGTTTCTCTTTAACTTAAGAAGGGTAAATTGAGGGATTTAAGGTTCTCAGCTTTTAGCTTTTACACCACTAAGCTTCATGCTTAGCGAATAGTTGTTTCTATCGTAGGGAGTACGAAAGATGATGCTTGAGGATGGCCATTGAAGATAAATTTTGGGAGCTGTGTAGAAGATAACATTTGCATGTAGACATACATACATACATATATATATATATATATATATATATATATATATATGGTTGTAACTTTAAGTTTTGGCTTATTTAGTTAAATTTGAGTTGGCAAACTTTTCTATATTAAAATACCAGTCATTTATGATGATTGTATGAAATGAAAACTTGTAAAGTTTATGTCCTTGCATTTTAATAATGGTAATACTTTTTAGCGTTCTGCAACAGTTTGGGAAATATATAAATATCTCCTAATATAGTAGTTTAAATTACTTGCAAGGTGCTCATACCAAAAACTTAAGCTAGAATCAACTGCACAACCTTTAGAACAAAATCCTATACCATTAACTATTCTTAATTCATTACTTAAATATGATTAATAGGTCACGTGTTAAATTCTTCATATGTTGGTAAGTGGTACGTAAGCCTAGAATGTACAAAAGTTGCATCCTTCCGCAAGGGTTGCCACATATATCCTAGTGACCTAGATCATATTTATAATTCTGGGAGGATTGAAGTTCTCGTAATTTTAGTTTATCGCATATCCTTTTATTTTTTTTTTTTGATATAGGGTCTTGAAATATATGGAGTGGCAAACTGGGCTGAAGTTGCCAAACATATTGGAACAAAGAGTAACTCACAGTGTATTCACCACTATAATTCCATGTATATTAGGTCTCCTTGTTTTCCAGTTCCAATAAGTAATCTGCTTAACAAAGTAGCATTAAAAATCAAATGCTTCATCATGAAAGCTGAAGATGAATGCTATAATTCTCATGTTATGAGAAAGATCAGAGAGGAACTCCTTTCCATGGCCAAGGATCAAGGGACTGAAGAGCTTTTCTTTATCATATTTTTATTTTTTATCGCATGAGCTTAAACTCTAATTTGGAATGGTTTTGCCTCAGTATTTCTGCTTCATACACTTTCTTGATTCAATGCATCACAATCAAGCTATGCTTTCTTTCTTTGTGGGTTAGGCTGATTTGGCTTATCTTTTGGTCCCACACTCTTCAGAAGGCATCAAAAGAATAACAAAAAAGGGTAATAGCCAGAAATGTCTGGTTGCCACTTTCTTTCATAGGTTTGTCTGGTCATCATTTCTTATAATTGAGTTGTAATGGTGTCGAAAGAAGTACAAGCATATCCACCAAGTTGAACTATTACTGAATATGTGGGTGTCATTTCTAAAAGATTAAGCTACTAGACAGAGCACACTTTAGTTCATTAACTATGTATTCAACAATACCCCCATGTGTAGGCCAAACATGTGGAAATTCTTGTTGATAATGGAATATGGAAGTGAGACTCAAATTCAGGATCTCTGCCTTCTTTGGTGTCTAATATCGTGTTGAGATGTGTGATCATCTCATCTAAAGCTATTAAAGAGAGCATACTTATATTTAATAAACAATGTCATCAATATCCATCTAAGATTCATATTGTCTTTTAGTCTAATTGAATGTTCATTCTTGTCAGGATATGATGCTCCCGGGAGCGTTATTGATAATGAAGAGTCTCCATTCTCGACAGGAATCAGGTATGCTCGGGTTTGTTCCAAATAAATGCAAGTTTCATAGTCATCTCTATTCTCATACATCTGAACATGTATTTTCAGGAATGGAAAGTCAACGGAAAGAAAATTCAGCTGGACTTGCCTCAGGTAGTTTAGCTTCTGGCAAAAGTTGCTACTCTTATAATTGATATGGAATTTTTTTTATAATGGGTGGCAGTGGAACTCGAATCCAATATCTTTTTCATGCTTCATAATGTACCGTAGTATGTATTTGATAATTCACAACTATTTACACTTCAACAATATAGCTGATGAAGTTTTTATTGATAATTGTTTTTAGAGTATGCATGGTAACTTTTTGATCCGAGAGAGAAATGCTAAGAGTCATTTGTTATTGCACTTTAGGTTGTCCTGCAGACAGGAGTGTCGAATGGAAAAAACCTAGGACATTAGCGGATGAGGAGCCTTCTATGATAGAACTAAGTGGTTATAATCCTAAGAGAGAGGAGCTTGAAATTTAATACGACAATGACGCTGAGAAAATGCTGGTTGATATGGATTTTAAAGAGACAGATAGCGAGGTTTAATGTGAACTGAAACTGCAAGCATTGCATATATACAATAAAAGGTCATTAATCCTTACTGTATTGTGATGTTGGCACTTATTTTCTCATTTTCCCAACATATGTAAAAAACACAAACAGAACATTAAAAACTATCTCTGTCAGTTACTCTTTACTTTTTCCCCCTCTTCTAATTGCAAGAGGGATTGCAAAAATTAGATATGGTTCTGCAAGTGCAAATATTTTTGCCATATGTGAAATTATTAATTGAGGTCTTGACTTTTAGATGGTTTTATTAAATTCAACATTCAAATGATGTATTCTGGTTAAACCACTTATTTTTAGTTTTCTCAGGGATCTTGTTGATGCATAATGGACTTTATCCTGCCTTGAGCCACCTAGCAATTTTATAAAAACTTGACTATTCTTTTTATGATGCATTTCTCAGCTTCTATCTGCATGAGAGATGCCATTCAATGCATTTTTCTTCTGCATATTGTCATGACCCAAGCCTAGGGCTTAGTCATGACATGACGCATGGGGAACCCAAAGGGACCCCATGCAAGCCTCTTAGCATGTCATTACACGTCATTGATCACGGAAGCAATAAAACATAACAAGAAGTAGTACATCGAGGTAAACAGGACTGAGGGAAAACTTCATAACATCAATGTCAAGAGTCAAAAGGAGTCAAACCTCATATTATAAATACATAACACGTCTATTAACACCTCTACTATATAAGATAAGAGCGGGGGCCAAGACAAAGCAACTAGGCTCACTCTCATAGTCAATACATAAGTGAAAGAGAGAAAGTCTTAATACATAGCAAGAGATCATAAGTAACATCCCTGGAATGGAGGACTCACCAACAAGCTTAAACGAAGTTGTACTAGCCATGTAGAGGTAGATGCTCAAGTAGGACTCCGGTTCCTACATGGTGACATTAGGTAGGCATAAAGTATGTGTTAGTACATTTGAATGTACTATATATGTAGGATGCAATGCAATATTAGATAGGCATCATAATCGATAATCGAAATGCTTAATTAGACAATAGATGAGCATATGACAATATGACATGAATGGAAGATGCTTGAATTAAATCATACTTTTATAGAACATAACCTATGTGAAGGGAGTAACCATTTCTTAGTACAATCCAAGACCTATTACTCGCTTGGAGAGGCGCATGAGGTATAAACCCCTTCATGAGGTTTTTGAGATGCAAACCCCCCAACGGGTTTATGGGTACATACACCCAACATGGCTGATGGAGTACAAACCCCCCAACAAGGTTGATGGGTACAAACACCTAACATAGTTGATGGATAGTCGTACCCTACCACCCATGGTGACCAGTGTATAAACCCCCAATAGGTTGATGAGTACAAACCCTCAACAAGGTTGATAGACAGTCGCACCCTACCAGCCATGGTAATTAGAGTACAAACCCCTTAATAGGTTATTAAGGTATGAAACCCTTGACACAGTTACCTGCCGCACAACCCCTGAGTAGGGTATGGCCATAAGCCAACAGTATATAGAAGAATATCATTTATAAATTCATCCCTCGCATCGTCATACATTGATAATATACATACATATATTTCATCATTCTATTATTATTTCATCATCATTCTATCATTATTCCCTCCTCATATAGTCATCATATACATACATATATTTCATCATCATTCTATCATCATTTTATCGTCATATAGTCATTCAACTCATAAGACAAGCATTGGGCTCTCAACTCCTTAATAAGCCATAACCGGATATTTTATCTAACACTAAGAAAGTGTGTAGTGCTAGTGTAAGACCATGCAATTCAAGAGTGAAATCATGCTAGAAAATTCAATGTTAAACCTTCTATAGATACTTGGTAACACCCACAAGCAATATACATCACAACCCCTCATCAAATCTTACAATATATTTTAGATTCATAGCCCAAAATATGGTAAAAAATTCACAATTTCCTAAATCTCAATATAGTGTGCAGTGATTTTCATAATATGTAAGACTCATGAATAAATCAACTTTAAATCATGCAATTTGAGGACAAGGAAGCTTGGGCATCATGGGTGAAAGGAACCCATGAAAGAAACCCACATACATTAGCTTTGGAGATGAACTTGATGAAGATTGGACTTGGAGACTTGAAGCTTGATAGAGAAATGCTAAGAGTCATTTGTTATTGCACTTTAGTTGAAGCTTGATTGCAATCTTTATTATCCAGAAAGTGTTTTGAGTCTTGAGTTTAGGAGTGAAATATTTGGCTAAGTGTTTGAATGAGTATAGGGGAATGTTTAGAATGATATGAGGGTGAAAAATGGCTAAGTATAGGTATTTTCACATTTGGGAACACTTAGGCCCAAGACTTAAAAGTCTTGCACCAAAGTCAAAACTGTACCAAAAATAACACAAGTGTGCACCCTTGGTGCGTCGCGTTGGGGGCGCAAAAAGCTCTCTGGAAATTGCATTTTGGGAATTTGGACTTTTTGATATAGTTGCTATAATATTGGGGTTAAACACATTTCCCAGTCAATTTGACCCCCTGAACAAGAATATGAAGTTAGATATTCGATATGACACACCAATTATAAGATATATAGAAATTATGTTTTTGGGCACTTCCGAGGTACTTTTTGGGGTTGTTTCACATATATCCATTTTTAGTTGACTTTTTATTTAAGGTAGTTCAATACCCTGTTGACTTCCCATGTGCTTTTGGGTTTCTAGAAATCTTCAATCTATTCTACAGGCTTGATGTGAGGAAACGTAGGAAGAATTTTGTTTTGGAAAGAAATCTACTTCATCCTGATCCTTTTTAGAAAGACCTCACCCTGGAGGAGAAAGGCCTATGCCATAGGTACAGGGTCATCATGTGTTTTACTTCAAAAGAAGAGTATGAAAATTTTCTTAGTAGCATAATTAAGGAGCACTGTATAGTGAAACGAATACGATCCTAAGGTTAAATGGAAAATCTTTGTACTAGAGTATCTCCTAAATGATAATCGGCTTTTCTAGGCTCTTTGGGATCATTTTTGCATGATTATATTCCTTGTACAAATATTGGAACATTATCTGCTTGTACTCAAGTTCTGTTACACATTAAACTTTAGGTTTCAGTGATCATATACTAACCACAAACTCAATGACACGAAAAATCTTAAACTTTATATTTTTTAAAATTTTAATACTAGAACTAAAAATCTAGAGGTTTCTGCTCATGGTAAGCATTTCATATAAAAGATTTATAATGTATTTTCACCTATTTCGTCACTTAAAATTAGCATGTTGTCTAATTTCCTTAACCATAGGTAGTGGTCCATTTTCTTTTGTTTTTATGATGGTGCAGTTCATACCAACTTTAACACACCTCAAATTTACCAACTTGCTCCTCCAAAATATTGGCGACATTGGCCACGAAGTATTGGCAGGTGGAAGAAAGCATTTGGTGTGTTTTATCTATGCTTGTATTTGAATACTAATCATTTAATGGGTGTTGTAGGTTGTGGTTGCTACATGGGACAAATTCATATAAAGCAAATAAAATTTTGTAAAAGACCCATAGATTTGGTCAAGCACATACCTCTAACATATGTGACAAATTTAAACTCTGTAGTCTCTTGTCTATCATGTTTTCAAGTAAGTGTTGTTATTGAAATATCTAGTCCTATACATAGGATGACCAAGCTATTGATTGCCGAACTTTAGCTGAGGAAGAAAGACATATTGAACTAAAGAGAATGCAGGAATCTGAGGAAAATGAACATAGACTAAAGGAGAACACCCAGAGTGGCCCAAGTAGCAAATATTTGCAAAGAGGAGTTTCTAGTGGCTTTAAGATACTGGATTCTTGTTATAAGGACTTATCATCAACCATCATACCACATGGTGTTGGAAGTGCTGTAGATAATTAAGATGTCAGTGGCTTTTTAGGGGCTATGTTACTCTCAAAAACTATAAGAATCTTCTTTTCTACTGCCATAAATTGTTCCTATTTCTAAAATCTTCTTTGAAAACATTAACCAGATTTCCTTCGACTTTGACATATACCAAAATGGGCATTGATATAGCAATTCTTAACAGTATTGCTGCCCTAGAAAAGTTAAAAAGATTTTGAACTCTTTGTTATTAGTGTATGGTTGTATTCTTTTAATCTTAACCTTCATTTATGTCAATTGCAAATGCGAGAAAAAAATCTTTATAGTGAGATTAGAATTCTGCCGACTCATTATCTAAGCATGTCACTAACAAAGTCTATGGGGATCTTATGTGGAAACATCACCAAGAAATATGATGCGTATGGTCTATTCAATGTTGATGTAAATTCAAAGACGGGTGCACCACATTAACCGTGTGGCTTCACACAGCTCGTGAAAGGTGACCGTTTGGTGGGCTCATGTTAAAATTTCTAAGTGTTGTTTCAAGATCAAAATTCTGAGAAAATTTTCTAAGTGTTGTTTGACGACACTCCACATGGACCGTGGAGTGCCACATGGGCCGTTTGGCCTCAAGTCAAGTGACTTTCGATTAATTTTTTCTCTGATGCATTAATGGTATTTTCATAAATATAGTTATTTCTTTTGGACTTTTGAGGATTCCTATGCTACTTCATGGTCATCTAAAGACCTAAAAACTATTTCAAACATTCAACCTATTTCAAACATTCAAACTTACTCCTCATAATTTGACCTCTTTCAAAACAACTCTCAAAAGAACTCCTGAAAATTTCAACATTTGGAGCTAGGGAACATAATTCTTCTTCAAATTCTTTTAGGATTTCATCATCTTGGTAAAAGTATGTGGGTTTAGGTCCTTGGTTACTTTCAATCAAAGATACCCAAGCTATTTTCAAGAAACCTACATGAATTTTGCTTACTTTAGTTTGAAGTTTTAAAATATTTTTATTTTTTAAATTTCAACAATGAATGGGTTATGTTTATCTATAGATTTAAAGATGAATTAGGCTTAGAAATATTTAAGTACATTTTTATTAAGAATATTTCAATATGCGTGGTCCTTAAATGTTTGAATCTAAGAATGGGTGATTATATTAGGATTTTAAATGTAAATTTAACTATGTTTTTACTTGAGTTTCTTATTATATTGATGGTTTTAGATTGAGTCTCAATTACCCATGTCATTCTTACATCATCCATAGCACATGCATTCATGTTAATGAGAAATTATGGAAACTATGTTATGGGCTAAGCCCAATTATGTTCTATGATATGATTTTGATAAGATATTGGTTATGCAATATTGTGATCACATATATGTCTATTTATTATGGCTCTTTGAGCATCTTGAGTGCTTACACCATCTTATATATGAATGGGTTATTCCTATACATGAGTATTATGACTATGAATTATGATTTTGGCATTTGAACCTAAGCATGGATTATTTTTAATAGTATTTGGATTTTAAGAATAAGGGTGCATTGAAATGATTTGGCAAATGACTACTACCTCCTTTGAGAGAATGTATATATATATGTATATGTATTCTTATGGGATGATGACTTAGCACAAATACATGGAGGGTTTTCTATCTTTCCTTAAACTATGTGTCTAAGATAGGTTTTCTTTTCGAAATGAGAGTTGTCTCATAAGGAAAGATGCCTCCGAAATGGGAGTTGTTCCTTAAGGAGAAGACATGATATGATATGACTTGATATACTCTATGTGAAAATCCTATCCGAAATAGGAGTTGTCCTGCAAGGAAGGTTATTTCATGTGAAATGGGAGTTGTCCCATAAGGTGAAGTATGATCTACCCTTGGCAAGTAGACCACCCCTTTACTCATGAGGGGATTTCATCGGGATTCCAAGTAATAAGTTGTCCCGTAAAGTGAAGTATGGTTTACCTTTGGCAAGTAGACCACCTCTTCACCGATGAGGTGATTTCATCGAGATTTCAAGTAGTAGCCCACTTGGTCTTACTCATGTCAGTTAAGGTCACATCTCCACTATATATAAGAGAATTATTTTGTACTTCATGCATCATTGGTTTCATGACATCTCATTATATTACGTTCCTTGTTATACATCTCTTTCTATATTATGTGCCCTTGTTACCTAACATGGAAATGCAGGTTTTTGTAAGTTCATGCATTGCATACCGCAAACTTAGTACATTCAAATGTACTAACACATATTCTTGCCTACGTGATTTCACTATGTAGGGACCAAGGACTTTGATCATCCATTGCTTGACGCTTAAATCTGATTCCAAGTTTACTTATTGTGGTGAGTCCTATCTTCTAAGGACGATCCACCATCTATCTACCTTTGATACTTTATTTTCTTTATGTACTTGAGGGTGAGCAAAGGGAATGTCTAGGTGCCTGACCCCATCTATGTAGAGGCATTATTGGACACCTTGTAAACTTCCTTATGTTTGGTGCTATGTGTTTTGACAAAAGACAATGTTATAGGTTGGCTATCTTTGACTATCGTTATGTGAGTTGGTTATGTCATTTATGTCTTAGCTATATGTTGTGATGGAAAGATCCTAAGTCCCGAATTGACCCCATATAATGAGTCCTACTTTCTCGTCCCGTTGAACTATGTGTTCACTTTGTGTATGCTTTCGAACCAATGATGTGTGTCTTTGTATCATGAGGCTTGTTTGGGGACCCTTGGGTTCCCATTCACCGTGTCACGTCTAGGCTCTAGGTCTTGGTCGTGATAATAATGGTATCAGAGCCCTAGTTTTGTAAATGATCATCAGTGTCCAACATGTCACATCAAGTATCGACATTTAAAGGAGGTGTATTGGTGGCAGGGTATGAAGAATGATAAAGCTAAGTTTGTATCCAAATGCCCAAATTGTCATCAAGAGAAGGTGGAGCATAAAATACCCGAAGGGTTGGATCAAGATTTTGAGATCCCTGCTTAGAAGTGGGAAAATATAAATTTGGACTTTGTGGTTGGGTTGCCTCGGACATGGAAACAATTTTACTCTATTTGGGTTATCGTCGATCGGATAACTAAATTGGCTCATTTCTTACCGGTTAAGATTACTTTTGGTGCCAAAAACTATGCAAGGTTGTACATCTGAGAGTTGATAAGGTTGCCTGGTATGCCTAGGTCTATCATATCTTATCCAGGTACACAATTCACTTCGCACTTTTGGAGGTCATTTCAAAGGGTACTTGGTACTAAGGTCAAATTAAGCACCACCTTTAATCCTCAAACCGATGGGCAAGTCGAGAGGATGATTCAAACTTTGGAGGATATGTTGAGGGCTTGGGTGTTTGAGTTCAAAGGAAATTAGGATGACTATCTTCTTCCACTCATCAAGCTTATTTGTAATAATAGCTTCCATGCTAGCATTGGTATGGCACCATTTGAGTCCATGTACAGCAAGTGGTGTAGATCTCCGATAGGGTGGTTTGAGTTGGAGAGGTTGCTTTGATTGACTCGGACTTTGTAATGGAGACTATGGAAAAATTGAAGTTGATTAGATAAAGGATGAAGATAGCCCAAAGTCGGCAAAAGTCCTATTTAGATGTTAGGAAGAGGGATCTTGAATTACAAATTGGGGATTGGGTGTTTGTGAAAGTCTCACTTATGAAGGGTGTGATGTGTTTTGGCAAAAGAGAAAGCTAATTTCCTGGTATATAGGCCCTTATGAAAATTGGGAATGTGGCATATAGGGTAGAGTTACCCCCAAATTTGAGTTCTATTCACCCAGTACCCCCATATTTGAGTTCTATTCACCCGGTCTTTCATGAATATATATTCAGAAAGACAATTGGTGATCCTAGCGCCATCGTACCTATGAAGGGTATTAAGTTGGAAGAGAACTTGTCCTATGAGGATGTTCGGGTGGAGATTTTTGATAGACAAGTGAAACGACTTCTTAATAAGGATGTGGCTTCAGTGAATGTGGTTTGGAGGAACCAATATGTAGAGAGTGCCACAAGGGAGGCAGAGTTATACCTGATAAAGTGGTATCCCCATCTCTTCCAATCTACTCAAGCCTAAGGTTTTAGGTTCTTCCTTCTCTAATAGGTTCCCATCCTTTCTTTCTCGAGTCTTATGGCATGACATGCTTACATGTGCATTAAAATGGTTATTATGATATTTTGAATAATTTATTTCATTTTGGCATAAGATTTAATGGCTTTACAATTTTCAAATGATGAACTGTGCATGGTATATTGTGTTTGCAAGTTTCATATTCATATTCAAGCCTTTCAAGCCCTGTTCTTGCACATTCGAGGATGAATGTTCCTAAAAGGGAGATGATGTAATGACCCGAATATCGTATGATGTCATTGGACTTTGAGAAATCTTGTTTCGGGAAAAATTTAGACCAAGTTTTATCTCAAGAGAGACCACATGGCCAGTGTGAGGTCACACGAGCCGTGTGGCCCCAAGTGAGGCCACGCTTGGCCGCAAATCTTGAATGTTGTCCTTGGTGTGTTGTTGCAAGTTAAGGCACAACTCAATAGCACCCCACACGACGCGTGTAACACTTTACAGATCGTATGGAGGAGCCATGAAGTGGCCTAAGCTTGAAAACCCCATCATTGGGGCTAAGTGGGGTGCCATACCCAGTCACATGGGTCATCTGGCATGGGATAGGCCATGTGGCCCTCTGTGAAGCCTCTAGAATGAAAATATTCTAGGTGTAGAATCACCGACTCGTAACGTTTTGCAACATTTCCTAAGTTTAGGGAGACGGGAGCACTACACGGACCATGTGGCTTAACACGGCTAGTGAAAGGTGTCCGTTTGGTGGGCTCGTGCAATAAATTCTAAGTGTTGGTTCAAGATCGAAATTTCAAGAAACCTTTCTAAGTGTTGTTTCACAGGCATTCCACACGTACCGTGGAGTGCCACATGGGCCATTTGGACTCAATTCAAGTGACTTTCGGTGAATTTTTCTTCATATGCATTAATGGTATATTGGTAAATGTGGTAATTTCTATTGGTCTTTTTGGGATTCCAATGCTATTTCATGGTCATCTAAAGACCTAAAACCTATTTTAAACATTGAAACTCACTCCTAATAATTTGAACTCTCTCAAAACAACTCTGAAAAAAACGCTTGGGAATTTCAACATTTGGAGCTAGGGAACTCAATTCTTCTTCAAATTCTTTGGGGATTTCATCATTTTAGTAAAGGTATGTGGGTTTTGATCCTTGGTTACTTCCAATCAAGGAGACCCAAACTATTTTCAAGAAATCTACATGAATTTTGCTTACTTTTATTTGGGGTTTTAAAATATTTTGATTTCTTGAATTCCAACAAAGAATGGGTTATGTCTGTATATGAATATAAAGATGAATTAAGCTTTGAAATATTGACATACATTATTATTAAGAATATATGAATATGCATGGTCCTTAAATGTTTGAATCTAAGCATGGATGATTACATTATGATTTCAAATGGGAATTTAACTTTGTTTTCACTTGAATTTTATTATATTGATTCTTTTAGATTGAGTTTCAATTACCTATGCCATTCTTACATCATCATAGCATATGCATTCATGTTCATGTGAAATTATGGAAATTATGTTATGGGGCATGCCCAATTATGTTCTATTATATGATTTTGATAAGATATTGGTTATGATAATATTGTGATCACATATATGTCTATTGATTACGGCTCTTTGAGCATCTTGGGTTCTTGCACCATCTTGTATATGAATGGGCTATTCATATGCATGAGTATTATGACTATGAACTATGATTTTTGGCATTTGAGCCTAAGCATGGATTATTATGAATGGTATTTGGCTTTTAAGAATAACGATGCATTGAAATGATTTGGAAAATGATTATTACCTCTTTTGAAAACATGTATATATATGCATATATGTATTCTTATGGGATGACGACTTAGACCCGATGGATGGAGGGTTTGCTCTCTTTTCTTGAACTATATGCCTAGTATAGGTTCCCTTTCTAAAATGGGAGTTGTCTCATAAGGAAAGATGCCTCCGAAATGGGAGTTTTTCCTATAAGGAGAAGACATGATATGATAATACTTGATATGCTATATGTGAAAATCCTATCCGAAATGGGAGTTGTCCTATAAGGAAGGTTACTTCATGCGAAATAGGAATTTTCCCGTAAGGTGAAGTATGGTTTACCTTTGGCAAGTAGACCACCTCTTTACCGATGAGGGGATTTTATCGGGATTCCAAGTAATAGCTCGCTTGGTCTTACTCATGTTGGTTAAGGTCTCATCCCCAATATATATAAGAGCATCATTTGCACTTTATGCATCATTTGTTTCCTGACATCTCGTTATATTACATTCCTTATTATACATCTCTTTCTATAATATGTGCCCTTATCATCTAATATGGAAATGTAGGTCTTGGTAAGTTCATGCATTGTATCCCGCATACTTTGTACATTCAAACGTACTAACACATACTCTTGCCTATATGATTTCACCATTTAGGGACTAAGCACTTTGATCATCCATCGTTTCATGCTTAGCTCAGATTCCATATTTACTTATATTGGTGAGTCCTAAACTCAATAGCACCCCACACGACGCGTGTAACACTTTACAGATCGTATGGAGGAGCCATGAAGTGGCCTAAGCTTGAAAACCCCATCATTGGGGCTAAGTGGGGTGCCATACCCAGTCACATGGGGTTTCTTTATGTATCTAAGGGTGAGCCCAGGGAATATCTGGGCCCCCAACCCCATCTATGTAGAGGCATTGTTGGAGACCTTGTAAACTTCCTTATATTTTATGCTACGTGTTATAACTAATGTCTATGTTATAGGTTGGCTATCTTTGACTATATTTATGTGAGTTGGTTATGTGATTTATGGCTTTGCTATATATTGTGATGGAAAGATCCTATGTGCCGAATTGCCCCCGTAGAGTGAGGCCTACTTTCTCACCCCGTAGGACTATATGTTCACTTTGTGTATGCTTTTGAATCGATGATGTGAGTTTTGGTATCTTGAGGCTTGTTTGGGACCCTCGGGCTCCCATTCACCGTGTCACATCTAGGCCCTAGGTCCAGGTCGTGACATTATTTTTTGCTACGGGTCTTCTAAAATCTGAGTTATACCCATTTCCCACTCAATTTTGCCCCCCGATTGAGAATATGAAGTCATATTTTCCATCTCACGCACAGATTTTGAGATATATGAAAATTAATAGAATGGGCATTCTGAAGAATATTTTTGAGGCGTTTCACTCCTCATATCAGTAACCATAGTCGGAGAATAGCGAGATGACTAAGTCAACTTAAGCCCATACTCTTGCACAGTTATAGAGCCCTGTTTTAGATTCCAGAACTTTCTCACCTTGTCCTCCCTTTGTTCTCTTGAAATGAAGCGCCCAAAGAAAGCTTCCTCGAAGACTGCCCAAGTCAGCAATGGGGCATTCTCTAATCTACTCTTTTTCCATTGATTGAACCATAGCTTGGCCATACCCTTGAGCTTATAGGTAGCTAGTTTAACTCTATCCAAATCAACTACATGCATCACTTGGAACACTTTCTGATGCTCCTCCACATAGTTCTCAAGATCTTTAGTGGATGTAGACCTTGTGAACTAAGGTAGATTCATCCTAATGAATTCTTGGACATTAGATGTGTCATTTATATCCTGTCTACCCGCTCATTGTCTCATAGCAAGTGTTGTGACAACCTGGGCTAGAGTTCAAAATAGTCTGGCGAAGCACAACATTGGAAATCTTAGCTTGTAGGGGCTGTTCAATAGGGATAGCTAGATTCATGGGCTCCTCAAATCCTTAAGGCTCGAGTAAATTAACATTCTTCCTGGTGGGACATCCTCTACCTCTAACGGCTCTCTTGGGCGTAGTGCATGAATTACAAGAGAACTTTTCATAGAGCATAACTTCATAGCACGATTTAGAACATGAAAGAAGTAAATTCCTAATGTCCTATAGCCTCCCTATTATGGATGTAGAGCTCCTCACACCAAAGATAAGGACTCTAATAGAACGACTTCATAGGTTCCCCAAAACTTTTGAACTTTGTCCTCGGATACTAAGTTTGTTATGCCTCGGGAGGGTACGTTAGATGTGGTTGGCACCCAAAGAGTATTTCTAGTCCCCAAATGAACCACATCACCTCGTCACATCCATTGAATCAATAAACTCTATAACATCAGTGTAAGTGTAAAGATAACAATGGGCAATCAAATCTCAAAATGATATCAAATAAAATAAAAAGCTAGTAGAAAGAAACTAGCTCAATAAATCTCAACATCAATACTCCAACTATAGTCGATAAAGCCTTTACCACTATCATACGGTGCCAATGACAGACCTATCGTTACCTCAAAATAAAATAAAGCTAACTCAAAGTCTAACACTAACAACAAGATGGAAATAAATGCAATGACCCTCCGAAGTAAAGAAGGCTCACCAACTCAGTTGAAACTCTAAATCCTCAATGGTGCGCCTGTTGAAAATCTCTAGTACCTACCTCTGCATCATAAAATGATGTAGTCCAAAAGGGGACATCAATACTTGGAATGTACTGATATATGAAATAGTTGAATGAAGGAAAAATATGTAGAAATATAGAAACAATATCAACTAAAAATAATGCTCAATCAGAATGTCAAATGCTCACGCTGATGTTGCCACAGTTGTTTCGTACTTGCCGGGTAAGGAACAAATATGATCCACAAGGGATCTAAACTCTATCTTCTGCTATTGTTTCAGGTAGTTTATCTCAAGTGGGGACCATGTGATGTAATGGTTCAATACCCTTCCTATGCTTGATGATGTAGTTAATGAGTGCTCATAGGATCCGCTCTTACCCATTTCGGTGCTCAATACTCCTCCTAAAACTCAATCCTCATAAGACTCGTCTTGATCATCCATCGTTTCATGCTTATAGGATCCGCTCTTACCCATTTCGGTGCTCAATACTCCTCCTAAAACTCAATCCTCATAAGACTCGTCTTCATCTCAATTAGCCTTATAGAGGCACTCATCAACTAAATTAGTCTAATAGAGACTCTCAGTATCTCATTAACTCAAACTCAAGGGTCCTCTATTATTTCAGGGACTTTAACTTATCTCAGTTTAACTTAATTCTCACTTATGAACTCAAGGACTCAGATCATCAATTTGAACAAGTCATTTAGACAGAACTCAAGAACTCATTTATGAGGACCCATGGAATCATCAAGCTCAATTAACTCAACCTCATACTCACATCAAGACTTCATTCAACATAATCAAACCAAGGTTCTAGAATCCATACGTAGATTCATTGTACATGCTTTCACAATTCAACATATAGAGTTTATGCATTATCTCATAAAAAGTATTCAAATCAAGAAAGCAAGTTTATGATGATCATAAACATATGAAAATACATGTAATAGATATACTTTTCAAGAAAATAATTAATAAAGTATTCAAGAAAACATGTATGGGCCCATGAACTCTCAACTCCTCTATTACCATCTACGGGACACATGGGAGAACAATCTCATTCTTTAGTTTAGCCTTACACACCTGGTGTGAAGCTTTTTACTATGAACCTCAACAATTTTCCTCGAACTCCTCAATTTTATGCTCCTCTTCTCTTCCCTTTAGCCTAGTCTTTTTCATGAACTTAGAAAAGACTTATAAAGTGATCGCAGAAACTATTCGCAAGCTTGCGCACACGTGGGAAAGTTGAAGCTTTCTGAGCAATAGAGAATAGAAGGTGCTCCTCCACATAGTGATCGCAGAAACTATTCGCAAGCTTGCGCACACGTGGGAAAGTTGAAGCTTTCTGAGCAATAGAGAATAGAAGGATAGGCTACGACACTTCTTTTCTCACTTTCAATGGGTTCAGGGCTGGTGCTTGCTAGGGCAGGGCACTTTTCATTCTTCATTCGAAACTAACAAGTGTCGGGTCGGGGATTTCTGCCTTGTTATCAAAAAGGGCTTTAAAACCCTTTTTATGCTCAAAACGAGCCATATAGATCATGTTTTGAGTTTAGGAGGGGTTGGAAAAGGTCTAGAATACCCCTTACAAAATTAAGAAAAAGTTCTATCACGGGATATGGGGTCTGCGTTGCGGACTCTATGTCATTTGATTGATTTTCGCTGAAAATTCTCTGAATGAGCTTTCTAATCCCCTAAAAAAATTTTGGAACAAAATTAAATATTGGTCCATGGCAGGTGCATCTTGCGCATCTGTCGTGCACCCTCACTGGTTTACGTTTTCACATCAAAAAATTATCTTTTGGGTCAGTTGCTCTAAAAATTATCGTAGCATGGGTAGACGCGTTATGCGCACATATCTCCTCTAGAATTGTTTTGGTAATTTTATCGAGTGTTACAATGTATTAGCAAAATAGATCTATATACACAAATTTTTATACAAAATCAAAAGTGAATCATACCATATCACATGTAAAATTAAAACTCAATTTTTATATGCAATACATATCCTCTTTTTTTCTCCTCTCGTTCAAATCAAAAGAATTTATTTGAATATGTAATATATATTCGAAAGGTAAGCCTATTTGACAATGAAATTGACCAAAGATATTCATTTTTCAAAAAACTTTAGCTTGTACACAAATACAGTTACTGAAAATTAGAATACCTCTTAGTGATGGTGATTTACCATAATTTGAAGTGGACAAAAGTGATTAATTTGAAAGTTTTTAGAGTAGTTGTTATCTTGCCAAAAATAGGCTACCTGCAAGAATGTTGGGAATAAGATTCCTATATGTTGGTGTTAGACTTCTATATGGTAGTGTTAGGACTCCTAATGTTATTTTCTTTGCCAAAATTAATGGTACGAAGTGTTAGGACTCTACTGTTGTTTACATTATCAAAATAGTAAATTTTAAATTATTTAGGATACCATATATGTATTAACACTAAATAATCTATAATTATAATGATTAGTCATGTTTAACTAAAACAATAGTTGGGAATCAATTAAAAAGGTGCAAATAACTATTATCTATTCAATACTTTAATTAATAGTTTTCTCTTATCATAAAATATAGACAACTTTCATAAGTAAAAGAAATAAGATAACAAATCTAACCACTGCAAGTTTTTACCAACCACGTTTTGTTGAGACGCCTAAAATCTCATTGATTTCAAAAAGGTAGAATGCATGAATGAACGCTGCAAAATAAATGAAAATAAGATTATTAGAAAATAAATAATATATCTAAATAGATAAATACATAATACGACAATAAGAAAAAAATTAAACAATATGAGATGTATAGAGGCAAAAATTTCAAAAGAAAAATACTACAAATTATATGTAAATTATTCAACTTTTTATTTATTTATTCATAAAAATTATATATATATAGAGATTCTATCACTAATTAGAACCTATGGTAAATTAAAAAAAAAAATTTAGCGGTTGTAGGTTTCTTGATTCAGAAGAAATAGAAGTCTATCAAATAAGAAAGATTTAGAAGTCAATATTATAAATATAATTAAATAATAATTTAAAAAAAATTGGTCAAGAAGGATTTTATCTAAAGATGGAACTTTTAATGAAGGGAAATAATTTGAAAACAAAATTGATTTTGAAAATTTGAAACCCTAAAGTTGTTAAGACTCCAAAACTATTTTTATAAAAAACATAATAACCAAAACAAAAGAAAAAGTTACTTAGATGTATTAATTAAAAGAATTGCAGAAAGTTTACAAAAATTACACTAAGATGAAAATTAGAAAAGAATGTCACATGTCATTAAAAAATGTAAAACAAATTGCGTGGTATTTTTCTGCCACCTTCTTTGCCATTTATTTGGACGTTTTAATATTCTTTTTTTGCTATTATTAAGGAGTTTTTTGACTATTGTTGTGTGGATCAAGTCTATTTTTATTGAAAAAAGATTCTATATTTACGAATTTA
This sequence comes from Solanum virginianum, assembly GCA_000787875.1. Lineage (NCBI taxonomy): Eukaryota > Viridiplantae > Streptophyta > Magnoliopsida > Solanales > Solanaceae > Solanum > Solanum virginianum. The sequence goes on along the minus strand of DF360183.1, from coordinate 1,010 downwards.
ATTATAATAAGAAAATCTTCTATATTTAATATTATTATTTTTAATAATATAATAAAGAAAGAAAAATGGTGAAGCATTAAAAAGTTCAAACAACATTTCTAAGGGTCTTCGCGCTTTTAATATACTATAGATTACATTAATCTCATAGCAGCTGCTTTATTACACTGTGTCACAAACACATGTATTTATCTTTTGTCATTGCAAAAAATATTTTGCACAAGAATTTTATTATTTCTTGGCAAGCACATATGGATTTTGAAATTCACTTACTATCATATATTGTACCCCTCTTACTACAATTAAATAATTAGTTTATTATGTACTATACTTATGGTACCTCTCTTGTAGCATCAATGATTTCTTTTAAAAATATAAACAACAACACCGTTTTCAACCAGGTGTAAAACTTGTCACCATTTTTCTCTCTTTGAAATTATCATTTCGAAATTATTTTCAACAATACTAATAGGATAAATATAATCCCTCCATAAAAGAAATAATATTTTCAATAAACTCAAATTATTATAATGTTGCATTCAATCACATCACAATAAATTATTACAAATATGTATTAACATTAAATTAACATACAATAAAAAATTTAGATTCTATATTTCTTTTGCAAGGATCACGTATAACAACCATAAGACACCCCTACACTTTCAAATATTTTAAAGTGGGGGAATAGCGTTTTCATAATTTGTAAAGTTTTTTAAATTAATATGTAAAATAAAAATTTATATTTAAAATATATGTTGCAATTTAATTTATCAACAAACACATCAATCGCATATCTAGAGATATCTATAAATGTGACACATAAATATTTGTCACCTCTAATCTTTTGAAAAGATGTAATTAACTTTTACACTATAATAAAGATCACAATTAAGACTATTCAAATGACAATATTATTTCATACATTCTCAAACATTAGAAATAATTTCACAAATTAAATTCAATAAAATCTTTCAAAAAATAATGTCAGAAAGGAATTCAAACAAAACAAA
>DF360184.1:91024-105690 GCA_000787875.1 Solanum virginianum | reverse complement strand
TGTCAACGCTATATCGGAGGAAAGAGGGTAGTTACTTGCCCTGCTGAACCTCCTAATGCCTAAGTGGATCCACTAAGCCTTATGTAAATTAGGTACTTACCTCTAGTTGTTGGGCTCGGGTACTCACATCAAGCCCGGATTTGGGTACTCACCTTAATCCCTCATATTTAGGGTATTCGCCTCTTAGAGATTTGGGGACTCACCTCTAATCCCTTCAGCTATGGTGGAACGTAGTTTTATAACTTGGGGACTCACCTCTAGTCCACTCGGCGCTAAATCTAATCCCATAGAATATATAAGATAACCATACTGTAATAACTTACAATAAACACAGAGACATGGCACGAGTAGCTCTCAACATCATTGACCTCAAATGGTGAGCCTAACTTCAATCATAAGAATGCCTCATCATCAATATTACCCTTTCAGTAACACCAACAACAAAGGCTCACAAGAGGTATAATCTTAGACAAAGGGGCTTAATCAGACCCTACAACATCATCAATATTTTCATGATTTAAACACATCTTTAGAAAGCTCATAATAATCATAGAGTCACTTGAATCATAACTCAACAAATAGATCACCAAAACTTAAAGAATCCTTAAAAAGACATTTAATCAAACACTTGACAAGTGTGTAATACTAATATAAAACCATGCAATTCAAGAGTAAAATCATGCTAGAAGATCTCAAGGTAAAACCATCAATAGATACTTGGTAACACCCTCAAGAAATACACATCAAAACCCTTCATCAAAGCTCAAAATAGATCAAAGATTCATAGCCCAAAACATAGTAAAACAGTCACAATTTCATAAACCCGAATATAGTGTGTAGTGAATTTCATAATAAAAAAGACCCATGAATAAATCAACTTTAAATCATGCAAATTAGAAAAAAAGGAAGCTTGGGCATCATAGCTGAAAGGAACCCATGAAAGAAGCCCGACCCACATACCTTGACGTTTAAAGATGAACTTGAAGAAGATTGAAGATGGAGACTTGAAGCTTGAAGGAAAACCTTAAGATCCGGAAGAGGGTTTTGGCACTTGAAATTTCAGAGAAATATAAGACTAAGTATTTGAGTAAGTATTGAGGAATATCTTGTATGATATAAAGGAAAAATATGACTAAGTATAGGTATTTTCAAATATAGGAACACTTAGGCCCAAGACCCAAAAGCCTTGGACCGAGTCAACAAAAACTAGACAAAAATAACACGGAGGAGCGTCACGCCAAAAACGCGCAAACCACACTGAAATTCGACACTTTAAAATTTGAAATTATAAAACGGTCGCTCTAAAATTGGGGTTAGACCCTTTCCCCCAAAATTTAACCCCCTGAACAAGAATATGAAGTTGGATTTCCAAAATAACACATCATATTTTAAGATATATGAAAATTATAATTCCAGGCACTTCCGAGACACATTTTCAGGCACTTTTTGGGGTCGTTACAATATCTCTCCCTTCGGGAACATTCATCCCCAAATGTCAAAGAAACATATATGGGAAGAGTAATCATGAACAAATCAGCCCCAACAAGAATAAAACAATACATTTAAAACACCACTTTCAAAACATCTACATTAAGTATCAAAAATCATCACGAACTTGTTAACATAAACATAGATGCATACAAATGACATAAGGGCTAAAACATAAGGCTTGAAATCATGAAAGGACCTGAAATATTACCATAAGCTTGAATAAAATGAAAGAGATATGGGTATTGCTTCTCCATACCGGCTACCCAAGAGACACTTCAGACTAGACAAACCTTCCAAAGAGCCTTAACGAACACCACATCCTTGTCGATCAACTTCTTCCACCCTTCCATCCAATGTCTCCACCAAAACCTTAACTTAAACCAACTTATCCTCCACAACATACAAAACCTCAAGAAGCTCCATAACACTAAAATCACCAACATACCCCCTCAATCCTAAAAGCATGAAGAACTGGAGAAACCATAACCACATCACTAGGTAATTCCAATCCTCATGCAAACTTACCAAACTCCCTCTACATTCTACAAGGACTCACAATCCTAAACTCAATTGTCAACCTTAAACCCACCTAGTCCACTTGGTACCATAAACCACCATCTACCCCCTTGGGAGAAAACCTCCACTCTACCATCTCTTCACCCCAAAACTTCCAACCCTAATAAGACAGAATCAAGACATTGCTTAATCTAGACCTCTCCAACAAAAGAAGATTTGGAACCATCAAGAATACTACACCACCATGCTCAACTTCCTCCAAACTAATCCCCAATCTAGCAAAACGATAATACCTCCAATGTCATCCCTCACTACCATCATCAACACACGCTAGGATACTTAGAGCACCGACCAAAACATTAGCCTTACCGGGGAAAATACTGAACACTCATATCATAATCCTTAAGGAATTCTAACCGACTTCTTGTTATCCTCCGATTCACACCTATCATATTTAGCAAACAATCACCTTACCATCCAAGACATACAACACTACCCCCAAATAATTCACAAGATCTGAATAAATCAATGCACCACCACTAGAGACTACCAAAAACAAGCCAAGGTAGGGTTTTAAGACCCTATTCAAGAAACCCATAAACATAGCCAGTGCATAAGCCAACCAAACAACTCCAACAATACTCAAATACTCACCCCTAGTCCAGAAAGACACTTAAGAATATCACCTACCCTCATCCTTACTTAGAGACACAATCCAAAACAAAGATCAAGCTTAAAGAAGTGACTAACCCATTGTAGTTGACCACATATATCGACCATCCTTAACCATATTATTACAACCTTATGATTCAACACTCATTGGAAACAAGATATGCAAGAAGTTAAACCACCTCAAAATTTCCAATCCAACAACCTAAGTCCAACCAATATCACAAGACAACACCCTACATAATAAGAACATGGTGCAACCCTTAAAGATCAATTGGACCTTAAGACAAGAATGGACCTACCTCCTTTCCTACCACTTGACGTCTTCCTCTCAAAGACGGGTTCATAGGGAGTCGATTTCTAACTCCACGAGTTCTAATCTCTATGGGGACATAATATGTATATAACTAATCCACCCCAAGAATGACATCAATTCTACCACATAAACTCCAACCAGTTACAAGGCAAGACCTAAGGCAAGATGAACACTAAACAACACTTATGAACATTCCTAGCAATAACAAACTCACATAATCATACCCTACTAGCAAAAAAAGGAACAATGAAAGGAAAAGCAACCCTCATAACCATCATAGCATGCACAACAACATCAAGAAAAACCTTTAACATACCGATAGTCACATCCAATCCTTGAGTCCCTTGATCAACATGGCCACCTCTACCATTTTCTTGAACATAAGGGCAATCCAAAGTTTTGTGGCCCATCTCACCACACCAAAAGCATGCAACGATGTTCCTCTAATATGTACCACCATGTTTCCTCCCATATTTTAGGCATCTAGGATATATCACCCCTCTATCGTCTCCTTTACTCTTATTGCGCTTATGAGGGAAATCCTTTACCTTATGACCCGACTCTCCACAACCATAACAAGCGTTGGTACCTCTCAAGTATGGGCCATCATGGAACCCACCACATTTTGGGCACCTAGCATAAGGCACTACACCACCTCTATCTTTGAGACTTTGGAACTTTCCTTTACCACGGGCCCACTTAGCCCTTCTCTCCTCCCTTTTACCACTCGAAGTCTCGGGGGCACCCATTTGTTTATTGAGTTGGATTGTCAACTTTTTTCACCACTTTGACCATTACCCCTAGAGCATTATAAACCTCTGCATTCGATATATCGTCGTCCTAAGTAGCTTGAGACATATCCTGAAATGTATCGGTTAGGGATTAGCAATAAGCCCCAGGGGACCTAACTCTATCGCACGACATAGATCATAAAGAAGTGAAACATTTCTTAGAACGCCTCATAGCCTCTAGCTCATAGTTGTGGTGCACAACATAACTATGAACAAGACTCTAATCGATGCGATGTGTTAGACTCCGGGGATCTAACAACCTAGTGCTCAGATACCATCTTTGTCACGACCCAAGCCTAGGGCACTAGACGTGAGCGACAAATGGGGAACCCGAAGGGACCCCAAACAAGCCTCATAGTATATCATTACACATATTTTATCGCAAGCAATTAGAATGAAAATAAGAGATAAACATAACAAAGGGGAATTAGGACTAAGGGCAAACTTCCACATCATAAATATCAAGAAATAAGAGAGTCAAAGCTTATTGCATAGATAAAAAACATGTCCAACAACACTTCTACTACATAGATAAGAGCATGGGCCGTGACAAACAACCAGGCTCAACGTCATGGTCAATATATAAATAAAGGAAAGATAGCTTTAGTACATAGCAAGAGATCATAAGCAACGTCCCCAAAATAGAGGACTCATCAACAAGCATCATAGACAATTGTACTAGCCTCGTGGAGGAGGAGCATGATGAAGTGGTGCACCGGTTCCAACATGGTGACATCATATAGGCATAGATTATGAATTAGTATATTTGAATGTACTAAGTATGTGGGATGCAATGCAACAAGAGATAGATATCATAAGCAAAATGCATAATCATAAGCAAAGAATAACATATTAACAGTATGACATGTATGAATGATGTTTGAAGTAAACCATGCTTACAATCCAAATCAACTTGTATATTTCACAATGCATAATATGGGAAGAAACCTCAACCGACATAAAATAAGACCAAGCAAGCTGCAACTTGCAACCCCGATGTGAACCCCACATTGGAGGAAAGCAAGAAGTTACTTGTCAAGGTGAACCTCCTAGTGCCTAAGTGGATCGACTAAGCCTTATGTGAACCAGGTACTTGCCTTTAGTTCTTGGGCTCTGGAAATCGCCTCAAGCCTGGACTCGGCTACTTACCTCAAGCCCTCATATTTAGGGTACTTGCCTCTTAGAGATTTGGAGACTCAACTCTAATGCCTACACCTACAGTGGCATGTAGTTCTAGGACTTGGGGACTCGCCTCTAGTCCATTCGGTGCTAAGTCTAATCCTACAGAATATATAAGATAATCATACTTTAATAACTTCCAATAAACATGAGACATGGCACGAGTAGCTCTGAAGATCATTGACCTCAAATGGTGAGCCTAACTTCAATCATAAGAATAAGTCTTCATCAATATTACCCTTTCATTAACAACAATATCAAAGGCTCACAAGAGGTATAATCTTAAGAAAGGGGCTTAATCCAGCCTTAAAACATCATCAAATTTCCATGATTTAAACATATCTTTAGAAAGCTCATAATCATCATAGAGTCACTTGAATCATAACTCAACCAATATATCATCAAAACTTAAAGGATACATAAAAAGGCCTATTATCAAACACTTGGCGGGTGTGTAATGCTAGTGTAAAACCATGCAATTAGCATGCAACGATGTTCCTCTAATATGTACCACCATGTTTCCTCCCATATTTTAGGCATCTAGGATATATCACCCCTCTATCGTCTCCTTTACTTAGTGTTATCATGCTAGATAATTTGATGCAAAACCATCAATAGTTACTTGGTAATACCCTCAAGCAATATACATAAAAAACCTTCATCTAATCTTAAGATAGATCAAAGATTCATAGCCCGAAAGTATAGTAAAACAGTCATAATTTCATGAACCCGAACATAGTATGCAGTGAATTTCATAATAAACAAGACCTATAAATAAATCAACTTTAAATCATACAGTTTGTAGGAATAGGAAGCTTGGGCATCATGGGTGAAAGGAACCTATGAAAGAAACCCACATACCTTAGGTTTGGAGATGAACTTAATGAAGATAGGAGATGGAGACATGAAGTTTGGTTGAGTTCCTTAAGATCCGGAGAGGTTTTGGGCACTTGAAATTTTAGAGAAATATAAGCCAAAGTGTTTGAGTGAGTATTGGGGAATGTCTTGTATGATATGAAGGAAAAATATGGCAAATGCAACAATACATTTAAAACACCATTTTGGAAACATCTACATAAGTGTCAAAAATCGTCATGAACTTGTTAACATAAACATGGATGCATGCAAATGACATAGGGATTGAAACATAAGGTTTGGAATCATGAAAGGACTTGGCATGTTATCATAAGCTTGAATAGAATGAAAGGGATATGGGGTATTGCTTCTCCATTCTAGCTCCCCGAGACACTTCGACTAGACGAACCTTCTAAAGATCCTTAACGAACACCACATCCTTATCAACTTCTTCCACCCTTCCATCCAATGTCTCCACCGGAACCTTCTCTTAAACCAATTATCCTCCACAACCTCCAAAACCTCAAGAAGCTCCATAATACTTGAATCACCAACATACCTCCTCAATCCTCAAAGCATGAAGAACTGGGGAAACCATAAACACATTACTAGGTTATTCCTCCCTCATGCAACTTTACCAACCTCCCTCTATATTCTACAAGGACTCACAATCCTAAACTCAATTGTCAAACTTAAACCCACCTAGTTCACTTGGTACCATAAACCACCATCTCCCCCTTAGGAGAAAACCTCCACTCTACCATCTCTTCACCCAAAACTTCCAACCCTAATAAGACGAAATTAAGACCCTGCTTAATCTAGACCTCTCCAACCAAAGAAGATTTGGAACCATTAAGAATACTACACAAGCATGCTCAACTTCTTCCAACTTAATCCCCCAATCTAACCAAATGATGGAACCTTTAAGTCAGCTCTTACCACAATCATCAACACAAGCTAGGCTATTTCAAGCACTGACCAAAAAATTAGCCTTACCGGGGAATATGATGCACACTCATGTTATGATTCTTAGGTATTCCAACCACCTTCTTGTGATCCTTCCTTCACACCTATCATATTTAGCAAATAATCTCTCCTCTCTAAGACTTACAACACTACCCCTAAATGATTCGCAAGCTCTAAATAAATCAATGCTTCACAACTAGAGGCTACCTCCAACAAACCAAGGTAGGGTTTTAAGACCCTATTGAAGAAACCCATAAACATAGCCGGTGCATAAGTAAACCAAATAAGTCCAACAATACTCAAATGTTCACCCCTAGTCTGGAAAGACACTTAGGAATATCACCTACCCTCATCCTCACAAAAAGGCAAAACCCAAAACAAATATCAAGCTTAGAGAAGTGACTAACCTATTGTAGTTGACCACATAAATCGACCATCCTTAACCATTAAGTTACAACCTTACAGTTCTATACTCATTGGAAACACAATATGCAAGGAGCCAAACCACCTCAAAACCTCTAATCCAACAACCTAAGCCCAACCAAGATCACAAGAGAACATCCTATGCAATAAGAACATGGGGCAACCCGTAGAGATTAATTAGATCTTAAGACAAGAATAGACCTACCTCCTTTGCTACCATTTAACACCTCACTCTCAAAGATGGGTTCATAGGGAGTCGGATTCTAACTCCACAGAATCTACTCGCTATGGGGACATAATATGCATGCAACTAATCCACCCCAAGCATGACATCAAATCTACCATATAAACTCCAATAAGTCACAAGGCAACACCTAAGGCAAGATGAACATGGAATAACACCTATGAACATTCAGATAATAGACTCACATAATCATACCCTACTAGTAACAAAAGGAACAATGAAAGGAAAAGCAACCCTCAAAACCATCAAAGCATGCACAACAACATCAAGAAAAGCCTACAACATACCGATAGACATATCCAATCCTTGAGCTCTTTGATCAACATGGCCACCTCTACCATTGTCTTGAACATAAGGGCAATCCAAAGTTTTGTGGCCCATCTCACCACACCCAAGGCATGAAACCATGTTACTCCAACATGTACCACTATGTTTCCTCTCACATTTTGGGCATCTAGGACAAGTCAGCCCTTTATTGCCTCTTTTACTCTTATTATGCTTATGAGGGAAATCCTTTAACCTATGATCTGACTCTCCACAACTATAACAAGCATTAGTACCTCTCAAGCTTGGGCCATCACGACACCCACGACATTTTGGGCACCTAGCATAAGGCACTACACCACCTCTATCTTTGTGACTTTGGAACTTTCCTTCACCACGGGCCCTCTTGGCCCTTCTCTCCTCCCTTTTACCACTCAAAGTCTCGGGGGCACCCATTTGTTGATTGAGTTGAATTGTTAACTTTTTCATCGCTTTGACCATTACCCGTAGAGCATTACAAACCTCCGTAATCAATATATCGCCGTCCTGAGTAGCTTGAGATATATCCTGAAATGTATCCGTTAGGGATTAGCAATAAGCCCTAGGATACCTAACTCTATCACACGGCATAGATCATGAAGAAGTAAAATATTTCTTAGAACACCTCATAGCCTCTAGCTCATAGTTGTGGTGCACAACACAACCATGAACAAGACTCCAATCAATGCGGTGTGTTGGACTCCAGGGATCTAACAACCTAGTGCTCTGATACCATCTTTGTTATGACCCAAGCTTAAGGCCTAGATGTGACCGGCAAATGAAGAACCCAAAGGGACCCCAAACAAGTCTCATAGAATATCATTACATACCCTTGGTCGCATAAGCAATTAGAATGATAATAAGAGATAAGAATAACCAAGGGGAATTGGGACTAAGGGTAAACTTCCATATCATAAATATCAAGAAACAAGAGAGTCAAGGCTTATAGCATAGATACAAAACATGTCCAACAATACCTCTACTACATAGATTAGAGCGTGGGCCACAAAAAATAACTGGGCTCACCCTCATGGTCAGCACATAAATAAATGAAACATAGCTTTAATTCATAGCAAGAGATTATAAGAAACCTCCCCGGAATGGATGACTCATTAACAAACATGATATGCAATCATACTAGCCACGTGGAGGAGGAGCATGATCAAGTGGTGCACTGGTTCCTACATGGTGACATCATGTAGTCATAGAGTATGTATTAGTATATTTGAATGTACTAAGTATGTGGGATGTAATGCAATAAGAGATAGGCATCATAAGCAAAAAATACATAATCATAAGCAATGAATAACATACTAACAGTATGACATGTATAAATGATATTTGAAGTAAAATCGTACTTACAATCTAAATCAACTTGTATAGTTCATAATACATAGTGTGGGAAGAAATCTCAACCAACATAAAATAAGACCAAGCGAGCTACAACTCAAAATCCCGATGTCAACCTCACATCAGAGGAAAGTAGGAAGTTTCTTGCCAAGGTGAACCTCCTAATGCCAAAGTGGATCCACGAAGCCTTATGTAAACCTAGTACTCACCTCTAGTTCTTAGGCTCGGGTACTCGCCTCAAGCCCGAACTTGGGTACTCGCCTCAAGCCCGAACTTGGGTACTCGCCTCAAGCCCGAACTTGGGTACTCGCCTCAAGCCCTTATATTTAGGGTACTCACCTCTTAAAAATTTGAGGACTCGCCTCTAATCCTTTCACCTACAGTGGAATGTAGTTCTAGGACTTGGGGACTCGCCTCTAGTCCACTCAGGGCTAAGTCTAATCTCAGGGAATATATAAGATAATCATACTTTAATAGTTTGCAATAAACATTGAGAATTGACACAAGTAGTTCTCAAGATTATTAACCTCAAATGGTGAGCCTAACTTCAATAATAAGAATTTGTCATCATCAATATTACCCTTTCATTAATACCAACATCAAAGGCTCACAAGAGGTATAATCTTAAGAAAGGGGCTTAATTAGGCCCTACAACATCATCAACATTTCCATGATTTAAACATATCTTTAGAAAGCTCATAATCATCATAGAGTCACTTGAATCATAACTCAACCAATAGATCATCAAAACTTAAAGGATCCTTAAAAGGCATTTTATCAAACACTTGGTGGGTGTGTAATTCTAATATAAAATCATGCAATTCAAAAGTGTTATCATACTAGATAATCCAATGTAAAACCATCAATAGTTAATTGGTAACACCCTTAAGCAATATACATAAAACCCCTTCATCAAATCTCAAGATAAATCATAGAATCATAGCCCAAAATATAGTAAAACAGTTATAGTTTCATAAACCCCAACATAGTGTGCAGTGAATTTCATAATAAATATGACCCATGAATAAATCAACTTTAAATCATGTATTTTGTAAGAAACGAGAGCTTGGGCATCATGGGTGAAAGAAACCCATGAAAGAAATTGACATACCTTTGCTTTGGAGATGAACTTAATGAAGATTGGAGATAGAGACTTGAAGCTTGGTTGAATTCCCTAAGATCCGGAGAGGGTTTTGGCACTTGAAATTTGAGAGAAATATAAGCCTAAGTGTTTGAGTGAGTACTAGGGAATGTGTTGTATGATATCATGAAAAAATATGGCTATGTATAAGTATTTTCACATGTGGGAAGGCTTAGTCCCAAAACCCAAAGGCCTTGGACCGCACAACAAAAACTAGACAAAAATAACACAGAGGTGTGTCACGCCAAGAATGCACACTACACACTGGAATTTGACACTTTGAAATTTTGAATTTTGCTACAGTTGCTCTAAAATTTGGGTTAGACCCTTGTCCCCCTAAATTTAACCCCCTGAACTAGAATTTGTAGTTGGATTTCCGAAATAATGCCCAAATTTTGAGATATATGGAAATTCAATTTCGGGCACTTTTGAGGCATATTTTCGAGCACTTTTTAGGATCGTTACATACTAACACCTGTGATGCAGTTATATGGTGGCATATAGTAACTATTTATATAACCATATCTGCGACCCTAATCAACAGCATTATCTTGGCCCTGATTCCTATTGTAGTATCCCCTATGGTTGACTCTGAAAGCTCCATCTTGATTGAAGTTCTAACCTTGATTTCCTTGACTTTAGCGCCAATAGTCCTGATTGGACCCTTGGGTATTAGTCCAAAACCCCCATTGGATCAACAATAAAATAAGTGTCCTCCTCATAGTAGGGCTCATCATACATGGGTGTGCGTGGAGGCTGTTGAACCACTATATTAAACTGTTCTTGATTCTGCTTTATTATCACCTCCATGCCTGTATGGATGCGGCCAAGCTCTTGCATAATCTTTTCATTTATCTTAGCTTGCTCTGAACCAATATTGATAGCACACGAACTTTTGGTAGATGCTTTATCTCTTTGCCCTAATGCATGATTGGTGTTGACCACTCTCTCCATTCTTTCAGTAATCCTTGCAAATGAATGATCTAAGAACATGCCCCCCATAATGGTATTAGCACAAGCTTGATTATCTTCATTAAGAGCACGGTAGAATATCTCCACCAAGGAATCATCAATAATCTTGTTGTCCAGGATACTCCTCAAGCACTTAGTAAACCGCTCCCATGTAGTATTGATTGAGTCGCCAGAAAGTTGCTCAAAGTTATTATTTTGATCTTTCAACTTGAGCTTCTTCAACCTCGGGAAGTACCTCTCTAAAAAGGCCTTTTGCAATGAAGCCTAACTAGTGATCGCATTATATAGGAGCTTAGGTAGCTATAGTACTGTGTTGCCTGTAAAAGGTAATTTGAAGACATGAAGTCCCATAATATCCATAGATAGATTATGTGTTCCTATCATTCTCTTGCAGACAAATGCAACATTGTGTAGATGGAAATGAGGATCCTTCGATGGTAGGCCCACAAATAGCCCACAGTTCTGCAGCATCTGAAGCAACCCAATAGTAACCACGAACATTGTGTCAGCCAATAGTAATGGCACCAAAATAGCTCCAGTCACCTCTATTACAATAGGATTCTGGCTATATTGACTCCACTGATAAGCATTGGCATTAAAATGTTGTGGCTGTGGAACAATATCCTCGAGGAGGTGGGTCTCATGGTCAACATTCTCATTGTCATTCCTATTAAAAGCTGCATTTACCACATTGTTGGCATTGTCTTGGGCCATTCTTCTCAATGTTCTCTAGATGTCCAGGTCAAACGGAGACAAGGGTCTTCCTCAACTTTGTGTGTTGGGCATACACTACACTTATAGCCTGAAAAAAAACAAAAACAACAAAGAATGCAAAATGAGGGAAATAAGGATTAATACCCAAATCACTTGAATTAACCAAGTCTAACCATATTCCCTGGTAGTGGTGCCAAAATCTTGATGTCGCCCAAGTTACACTTCTTTTTTTAGGATAACGCGGTCGTTGTCAAGAAATAGAACCTAACCAAGCTCAGGGTCAAACTCAAGGGAACACTATAGACTCAAGAGAATTCAATTAAAGTAATTTGAATGACTAATTGACTTATCTCCCCCAAATGGGGGTGGGTTTATAATAACAAGTAGAAACGTAATCCTAACTAACACAAGAGTTTAATCAATATGGAGAGAAAATAGGGTATTGTGCTCCCCATAATACACTAACTCATTAGTATGACCGGATAACCTAATTCTTTTCTAGTGTGTGTAGACTCAAGAGAATTCACCAATATGCAGTCCGAATAATTAATCAACTTACTTCCCCAAGGGGGGGAGGGTTTGCAATAATCAATGAGAATTATAACTAAACTAACTATCACAAGACAGAAGTCAATATGGAGAGAAACTAGGGTATTGTGTTCACCATGATTCCCCAACTCAGTGTAGGGGTAGCAAAATTACTCCTAACCCGCCCAAGATGGCCTAACCTGTTGAACTTTGGGTAGGTTAATAACCCGCTCATTATTAGCTCAACCCATCTCGACATAACCCATTTCTACTCATTTAAAATTGGGTTGATATGCAACCCAAATTGACTTGAGAGAGATTTTGCTAAAATATTTTCAAAACACTTTTTTTTATTTTGATATGTTTTATCTAGCCATAATAAAGAAAAGTATAATTTAATTAAGTACTAAGATATTGAAAAAAGAACAAATAAAATAAGTAAAGTTAGTATAAATTGGGTCGGGTTGGGTCTTGACGCGCTCTATAACTCGTTACTCAACTTGTTTGACCCAACCCATTTTGACCCTAGCAAATTTGAGTTGGGTTGGGTCTTGACCTATTTGTTGTCTTGACCCAATATAACCCGTTCAAATTTGATCCAACCTGCCTAATTACCGCTCCTAACTTAGTGTTACCAGATAACCTAATTCTTTTTTAGTGTATATCATGCAGGATGGTGATTTATTTTCACCAAGCCTTTTGGTAAAATGTGAGAGGTGAATTTCACTTTGTGACTTGGCCCATCTCCATAGTGTGCATTACTAACCATTTGGCCTAGTTTGGTTTATAAGATGAGAACACATCAATCGAATCCTATTAATTAATCTCTTTTCCTATTCATTACTACCTTAGTCTAGTCACTAATACTAGGCAGGTTCTAATGGTTACCACCATCAGAAAACATGCAAAATAAAGAGAATTAATTTACACATGTATATACACTTTTCATGAATCATGAATTATCCTGTTTTACTTTGTTAGTTCTTCCTGGTTCCCACAACCCTAGTTGTGGATTTAGCTACCCATGCTATGTGTAGATGCAATAACTATGAATAGAGAAGACATAATTGAACACTTACACAATAGAATTAAGAACAAGCAAAATCTAACTTCAATAAGAATCACAAGCTTCAAGGTAAAATTCAAACACGAGTGTTCTCAAAGACTCTCCAGTATGATCTTACTATTTTCTGTCTCAAAATATTGAGTTCTCTGAGTACTAGACAAAAGCTTATGAAAATAACCTAAAAAACCTATTTATAATAATTAAAATTGAAGTCCTAAACAAAATAGGAGAATTGTCGGCACGCCATATAAAAAGTGTCTTATGGGCCGTATTACATTCCATAGACCATAATCGAGACTCGTACTCAGGTGATGGAAATTTGGACTTCAACTCTATGACACTCCACTATGACTCATAAAGTGGTTTACGATCTGTAAAGGGGGTTTCGTTTAATGAAATTCCTAAAAATCCAAGTCCCTGATCCTCAAGGCATGAAATATCTTCTACGACTCGTAAACCTCTCTATGGCTCCTCTACATGTTCATATAATAAATTTCAGAGAACAGCCCCTCACTGGAATTATATGCGAAACCACCCTACGACCTGTAGAATGATCTATGGCCCGTATAGAGTCTCATATAACAGCAAAAACACAGCAAGTTTTGCAATTTTCTCCAAAATCAAGGCCAACCTGTAATCCTGGAAACACAAATAAAAAAAACACAAAAAAACAACTAACATCACATTGAGAACACATAAAATTTTAAGTTTTAAGCATCAAAAGTGTTATATTTTGGCTGCACATTAGTGTTTAGCATGCAAGACAGTAAGTTAAATTCAACAAACCTTTTGGTCCAAGCAAGAGGCTAATTTCACTACATGACTTGGTCCATTTGCGTAGTGTGAAATTACTAACCCTTACCTATTAGTCCCAGTACAACCTTCCCTTGGTCATGTTCGATGGATTAGACAAGCAATCAAATCCTGTTAATTAATATCCTTTTCTATTCATTACTACCTTGGTCTAGTCAGTAACACTAGGTAGGTTCTAATGTTAGCCACATAAATCGACCATCCTTAACCATCATGTTACAACCTTACAGTTCTATACTCATTGGAAGCTCAATATGCAAGGAGCCAAACCATCTCAAAACCTCCAATGCAACAACCTAACTCCAACCAAGATCACAAGAGAAGACCCT